>LGRX02032738.1:0-40854 GCA_001247695.2 Cymbomonas tetramitiformis
ATTATCTCTATGACGTTCGGGTTTTTGGCAGCCTTGGTACCATTCACGCGTGACACCGAGGCCCTCAGATGTGCCCTCGAATTTAAGCTCTCACCTTGCCCCCCCCCCAACAACCACCCCAAATACTTTATTTTGGCAACCCTCTAGCATCTTGGGATGCTTTACACGCCGCTTGAATCGAAGTGATTCGGCCTATGCGGCCAGATTAGTCACCTCAACCAATCAGCCCCAGCCCCCCCCTACGGGGCCACTTTCGACAACCTTATATAACACCATTTTGCACTAAAACTAGGGCGGCACAGGGCAAGCCCTTGCTCCCAAATTCACTCCACACCTCCCACCGTTGTCCTTCGCAAGTGGGCACCTGCCCCTTGCCATCTACGTCGCGCTAGAGCCCGCCACAAGCAGTGAACTCGGTGGTACCGACCTGCCCACACCCGTGTGGGGGCTAACCGTCATAGAGATATCGTTCCCCAGCCCCTCCCCCAAATATGGCGGATCCACGGGGTTCCAAGCCCCCCAAGGGGTCGAGTGAACCTTTGGGACATGTTTTACATCATTTGTGATGCACATGCCGCTAGCGGATTCCCATTTTCAATCCGGAGCTGATATCTCTATGCCGTTCGGGTTTTTGGCAGCCTTGGTACCATTCACGCGTGACACCGAGGCCCTCAGATGTGCCCTCGAATTTAAGCTCTCACCTTGCCCCCCCCCCAACAACCACCCCAAATACTTTATTTCGGCAACCCTCTAGCATCTTGGGATGCTTTACACGCCGCTTGAATTGAAGTGATTCGGCCTATGCGGCCAGATTAGTCCCCTCATACAACCAATCAGCCCCAGAAAACCGTGAATGAACATTGCGACGACGAAACCTGACCCAAGCCGGTACCCCATAGCTGCGGCCCAAAGCTGCTCACCGCAAGCTGCTCATCTCATAATCCCCACTGATGCCCAAACGTGCAAACGCGCACCACCCCTCCGAGCGGCCGTTTAGCCAATCATGGCCAAACTAGCAAGTGGAATAAAGCGTGGATGGGGCCACGACCTACCGGAATATCCTAGTTCTCTAGATATCAGAGGGTCCCGAACTGTATGGATAAACTCTCATCAGATAAATAAACCCTAAGCTAGATATACCCGGAACGGTCTCGCAACGGTCTCGGAAACTAGCCTACCTGTGACACAGCGTGTGTCACAGCACGAACCTATAGATCAGTCAGCAGTCCAGTGTTGGTCCTAGGGGTCTGTCATAGGGGCCTGCCTGTCAGGGCTGCCTATACAGATTCCAGCAAAGGTTATCGTGAATAAATACCGTAGATAAGTAATCAGAAATGTCATTATTGTAGGGTTTTCTCTCATTATATCGGTGAATATGTCCGTTGGGTTGTAATGCTATTTTCTCCATAGTGCATTACGTATTACGGGTTGCTGAAATCTGTATAGGCAGCCCTGACTGGGAGTCCCGGTCAGGCCCCTATGACAGACTCCTAGGGCCAACACTGGACTGCTGACTGATCTATAGGTTCGTGCTGTGACACACGCTGTGTCACAGGTAGGCTAGACTCCGAAACCGTCCGAGACCGTTCCGGGTATATCTAGCTTAGGGTTTATTTATCTTAAGAGTTTATCCACACAGTTCGGGAGACTTTTCTGATATCTAGTGAACTAGGATATTCCAGTAGGTCGTGGCCCCATCCCCGCTTTTATTCCACTTGCTGATTTGGCCATGATTGGCTAAACGGCCGCTTGGAGAGGTGGTGCGCGCGGGCGCGTTTGGGTGCGACTAGGAATTATGGTATGAATTGTTTGCGGTAAGCAACTGGGAGTGGCGGCCATGGGGACCGCGCCTCGTTACGGACTAGTCTTAGCAATGTTCGGATCCAGTTTTGCACCGGCACTGGCCCTGCTGGTTACTGTTTTTTGGGCTGGTGTTCGCGACACCTTCGACTTCGACGACATCTTCGAGTGCCCCTCGCCGCTCCACTCTCTTAGTTCCTCCCCGCTGCTGACCATTACCATTTTTCCGCTACCACACCCAACCGCGCGGCTGCGCACCACCTCCCTTCTGGCTTTTCAGAGTATGGGTATGTTGATCCGAGCGAAGAAGTCCCTGGACAGGGACAGTGACATCGACGCCTCACTGAGGCTATTAGACGGGGTTCGGAACAGTCCGACGGTGCGTACGCCAACTGTTCCGACCCCCGCTCCGACTTCCAACGAGGATGCAGACGTGGCGACCAGGAAGTACTTGCAGGAGCAGAGCAAGTTGGTTGACGACATCTACAAAGCGCGTCTACACCGCCAATGGACCAAGGGTGTCCGCGAGGATGTCCTTGGGGACAAGAAGCACCACTTCCGCGGTACGGACGACGCTGGCCTCCTCTCCGAGCTGGTGGTGCAGCTGCGTAGCCTACGGAGTTTCATTCGGCTGGGCTGGAGCTGGCATCCTTTGACCTCGACGACCCTCTGGCTCGTGTGGTGACCAAGGTCAACGGCTTGCTCTTCGACATTCTGGCTCTGGTTATCGAGAAGCACAGCAACGCCTACGTCTGGTTGACTGGCACCGACGCCTCGTCTGACCGTGATGGACGGCGAGCCCTGGTGGACATCATCAAGGGCTGTGTACCGGTGGCGCTACGTGAGTCGCACCAGGAGGAGCACGCCGCGTTGCGTTATCCCGCAGACACTGACCCGCAGCCCGTCTTGGCTCGGGAACAGCGTCTGGTGCGGGATAACAAAGCTACGGACTGGACACCCACCGAGGAGACCAGGAAGCTCTCCCTGTACAACCGGCTAGACCCGGTGTTTTACACCGCGGTCAAGGTGCGGTATCCTCTCGCGGCCGATCTCGCGCATGTCTCCTTGGCGTCTCTCCGCTCCCTTGTGATGGAGATTTATTAGGCTTGGGCGCAGACGGGGGCGGGGAAGGCAGTCTCGGGCAAGAGCGGCATCTCTGCGCAGCTCTCCAGCACCGAGTACGGCGCCCTTCTCAACAAGATCAACGAGCTTCAGGACTTGCTACGGCAGCAACGCGGGGCGGACGCGCCACCGGCGCAGCAGCAGCGGCAGCAGCGGCAGCAGCGGCAGCAGCGGCAGCAGCGGCAGCAGCGCGGTACGCAGCGGGGATTCCGTGTCGGCACGCACCCATTACCTGCGGTCGGTTTCGACCGTGACGACCAGAAGGCGAAGCCCTTTTGCGGAAGGTGCAAGAAGGCGGGAAAAGGTGAGCAGTACCACTTCTACCGCGACTGTCCGTTGGGCGGGCGTCAGCATCCCCCGCACTCGGCCGCGGCATTCTGCATTCCCATCGACGAGGAGGACGCGGAGGGGGTGCGTGCATTGGCCATTTGTGCCCTGTTCCAGCAGGCGGCGGATGATGGGGCTGAGAATTTTGCCACTGCGGCATCTACGTACGGGCCGCCTGCGGTACTCTGTGCGGGTGCGGTGGGCGGGATCGACGTGTCCGCCTACGGCTTCACGGTGGAGCCGCGGCAGCCCGCTGACGAGCCCGCAGGTGACGACATTCATCAGCGGCTGGACGATCTCGCCGCGGAGGTCCATGCCGCGGCAAACTGCAAGGTGCACTACACCCATGCATCCTTCCAACCACCGGCGGATCTCGAGCCGCATGCATTGGCTCTGGTGTGCGGCCCCGCGGCAGCGGGGAACATGCCGGAGGAGCAGGTTCCGGCAGGTGGTGCGGCGGCATCGGCATCCGCCGTGCCGGCCCCTGCTATGCCTGTCTCGCAGGAGGAGGATGTGAAGCCCGTGCCGCTTCAATCGGCGCGGGTGGCTGCCACGACGGACGGTGAGTTCCCTGGATTCGTTCAGACTGTCAACCACGCCGCCATCGCGCCGGTTGACCTCACCGGCTACGACACCGACGACTACGAGGACTTTGCCGACGGCAGCTTCCGGCTGAAGCCGCGGGGCTCGCCTCCGTCGGCCAATCATGTGTCCGGACCACCCGTGGACGACCGGAGAGCCTACGGTTGTGGGAAGCCGCCCTGGGGCTTTCCTGCCACGGTTGGGCCGTGGGGAATTCCTTTCCTCCTTTCCCTCGTTCTTTGCATCTCGATCATGGGGGTGGCAGCCGTGCCCGATGCTCAGTCAGCTGCGGGATTGCCTTCGCCTGGTGGAGATCTCGATTGGGAGACTCTGTCAATTTCTCCACGAATGAATTTGTTGAATCGGTGATCCCGGCTCAGGGTTTCTTTGTGGCTGACAAAACACTTATGTCACGTGACTGTACACAAATAAACCGTATATTTACATGTATGAAAAACAATAAGTTTCACGCCGTGTGGCCATTGTAATCTAGTGTGCGTGCCACGAGGAATGAATGAGGCTGTGTTGCTTACCTTCACCTACCTGTCCAACGCCTCGGAGGCCAAGTTTTCCCTGACCACCTT
This sequence comes from Cymbomonas tetramitiformis, assembly GCA_001247695.2. Taxonomy (NCBI): domain Eukaryota; kingdom Viridiplantae; phylum Chlorophyta; class Pyramimonadophyceae; order Pyramimonadales; family Pyramimonadaceae; genus Cymbomonas; species Cymbomonas tetramitiformis. Next base: position 4,416 of record LGRX02032738.1, read on the forward strand.
CAGAAGTTCTGCCTTTTCAGGTCCTCCTGGAACTCCGCCGACAGCAGGTTTGCCAGGAGGTTCGTCCCAGCAAGTCAGGATCTCACTCGCATCGAAGTCGTACCAACCTGTCACTTTCGGAGGGGCTCTCCGGAAAGCGTTCTCCGCGAACAAGCTGTTCAAGTCAGAGAAGGTTTTGTTTGTTCTCCTCGTTGTCGGCATAAGCAGAGGCGCACATGGAAGCCAAAACCCCCACTTCACTCTGTTCGTGTTCAGATCCACCTCCAAGACCTCCACGAAATGCATAGGCATGGACACGGCGTTGTTCCCAGGCATGCGGATAGTAAAGCTGCAGCCGTCGTTGCCCGCGGCCACGGTAACTGCGAAACTTTTGCCCGCACTCTTCGCCAGCATGTCGATGGTATAGTCCGTAGGAAGGTTACGGTAGGCCAACGGTATGTCGTCGTCCGGGTCGTCCTCGTCGTCCTCGTCGTCCTCGTCGTCCTCGTCCATCGAGACGCCTGCGAACTGTCCAGTGGCCGCCTCCGGGCGATGCGCGTTCTCCACCTGCTCCGCAATCTGATTTGCATCCTCGAAAAAGCAATCGTCGTCAGGAGCGAAGCTGTCCGTTATAAGGGCGCCTGTCGGACCGATCACAGAGGCCGCTCGGAATAGCACTCGTCCCTTTTCACGACCCCGCGCTTGTCGAGACTTCCCGGGTGGAGACTTGCTCCGTGGGGACGCCTTTGCCAATGGCGAACTGCGTGCACGCTTGTCGCTTGGAGCTCGTGCTTGATCTCCCTGTGGCGCTGCAGGAGCAGGGCATCCTCGGCCACCTGCGCCTGGCCCTCGTGCTGCCGGTGCCTGTGCTCGAGTAGCCATAGCTTCGTTGGTTTGCGGGCCTCGCGCAGCAGCTCCTTCTCGTCTTGCCTGTGTAGTGGCTGTTACATTCCCGAGTGATGGCGCCGCCCGCGCAGCTCCGCCGGCTTCGGAAGTTCTTGCAGGCAAGGCCTGCTCCGTACCCGGCGATGCTTCCTCCCCGGTTTCCTCACCTGTCGTCGCTGGGGTTTTTTTTCGAAGGACTCTGAGATGTTCGTGGTGGGCCTTTCGGGCGACATCCGTCGCTTTAAATAAGGCCTTCGCCAACGGCCCCTTGAGTGGGCGTTCAGGAAGTTCAACTCCCATCTGGTGCAACGCTGCTTTACACTCGGCCACCGTGTACCTGCAATGGTAGCCGACGCGTAAGACACACAGCTAAGACGCAGGTAGGCATAATACTTGCAAGACCTAACAATGAATTCGAGGTGCTCGCAACAGACCAACGGGACGAGCCAGAAATCGACGGACTCGACGTCCCTCGCTTTCTCCACGCACTTGCGCACGATCTCTTGTGGAGGTTTCCGCGGAAGGTCCTTGCTTAACACGTTGCGACCGTCGGATATCACTTCGAACTGTTCGGGCATCGTCCGTTCTGGCACCTCCTCCTGCACTGGCTTCTTGTGCCAGGCGTTCTCGTAAAGCTCCTTCAAATCCAGAGGAGCCTGTGGGGTCGGCGTCGGTCCAGCCCAGGCATCGTAGTCCTCGGCGGTCTTGGGCAAGGGAAAGTACGCCAGCAACGTGTCCAGCGTGTCACTTGGAAACAATACGGTAGTCGATGTAGTCGCACAAGCGACTGAAAGCAGTGCGAGTTTCCATCTTTTCCTTCGGGTCTAGCGGCTTCACCCCTTCTAACGTGGGGCTGCTGTCGAAAGCTGGGTAACTTTGCATGACCTCGATGCCCTTACGGAGATCCTCATCCACTCCGGCAGGCATGTGGTTTGCGTATTGTTCTCCAAACTTGTACTTCAGGCGTGTAACACCATCCGCGTCCTTCTCGAAGTGCATCAGGTGTGTACGCCTTACTTTCCCAGAATAGCCTTCAAACTTTGGGTTTATGTGCGGCTCCAGCCAAGCCTTGAAGTCCAACTGTTGGCCTTGTACGTCCGTGATTTTGGTGAACTTCTTCACCGGCCAGCTTCGTAACCAGCCAATCCACGATTCCAGGGTCAACAGCCACACTCCAGATTTGCGCGCGTCTTTCCCAAATATGAACATCTTGATGAGTCCAAACCAACCGTCGCAGTCGTTATGGGTGTGCGCGACCATCAGACGGTGGAAGACAATCACGGTGTAAATATTGTAGTGCACCAACACCGCACAAAACGCGAACGCGTTCTTGTTCCAATTTTCTGAGCCACCATCCAGCTGCAAATGAAGCTCCTTCCGGAAGTAGCGCTTGCCTGCGCGACCTTGTGCGGTGTAGTGCAACAAGTTCCACAGTGTCGTGAGCAGCATGTTTGCACCCTTAGCCCCGCTCCAAGGGAGCCCAACGGAAAATAGAAGCAACGAGCCATGAAGTATCGTGAGCTGCAGGTGTAGGTTAAAGAAATGCTGTTTCTTCTCGCTGATGCCCTTAACTTGATGCGGGGCATGCGGAACAACCGTGTTCTGATTTGCCGCGCCGTCCGCCGCTATGGAGTCGATCCGACCGTCAGGGTCAGAACCCTCCTTCCGCCTGAGGTCATAACACGTGCGTTGCATCCTGTGAATGTAGTCGTGTTGCTCGAAACGCGCAGAATAGGCGTTCCAGCGTACAGGATCGCGACCCTGTTGTCCAAGAAGCTGAGCCTTCTCTGCTCCCAGATCGTCACATGTCGTGCAGATTCCGGACACCTCCACCTTCGCCCTTACCGTTATGTGTCGAGCCTTGAGCAGGTTTTTCACGTATATTTTGAACGTTTCAGCACATACTGCCCACTGGACCTCTGTGTCTAACCTATACAAGTCGTACTGCACACCATAATCGATGGGTGGAATTTGGCGCGCACCACTGACCGGCATCCTCTGTGGTGCTCCTTTCAACATATTCGTATCCGCCCAGTCGCGGAACACCTCCTCGTGGTAGGAAATCTTCGTCACCACCGCCGTCGCCACAGGGAATGCACTTGTTGCCGGTAGTTCCCCCTTCTCATCAAGGATAAGTGCCTTATATCGCTGGTATGTACGAGCTCCTGGGCAGCGCCCACACTATTCTGAACGCCTCCTCGCAGATCTCCTTTTCGAAAAGCTTCAGGGTGCCAATAACACGCTCTCCAGACTCGCGCTTCACCATCGCTTTGCGCATAGTTGCCATAATGTAAGACTTGAACTCAGTTTGGCCCATGCGCTGCTTATGGTCCATATTGCCCTTGAATGTGCTGAACAAGAAACTGCAGTTCCGATCGCACCCACAGCTGAAACCGCCCTCGCATAGTTCGGGAATATTGGACTGTGCAATTTGAAGAGTCTTCTGCTTTGACAATCTCCTGCCGCTGGAGTTGCTGCTATTGCTGCTCATCTTGCGAGACGCGTACCGTTGTTATGTTGTTTCATATTTGAACGCTTACCTGATATGAGGGCCCTTGTTTCCTAGAACTTGGGCGGGGCGATGACCGTGACCGCCCAAGTTTCCTAAGACTTGGGCGGGGCGATGACAGTGACCGCCCAAGTTTTCGAAGAACTTGGGGGCGGGGCGATGACAGTGACCGCCCAAGTTTCCTAAGACTTGGGCGGGGCGATGACAGTGACCGCCCAAGTTTCCTAAAACTTGGGCGGGGCGATGACAGTGACCGCCCAAGTTTTCGAAGACTTGGGCGGGGCGATGACAGTGACCGCCCAAGTTTCCTAAGACTTGGGCGGGGCGATGACCGTGACCGCCCAAGTTTCCTAAGACTTGGGCGGGGCGATGACAGTGACCGCCCAAGTTTCCTAAGACTTGGGCGGGGCGATGACAGTGACCGCCCAAGTTTCCTAAGACTTGGGCGGGGCGATGACAGTGACCGCCCAAATTTCCTAAGACTTGGGCGGGGCGATGACAGTGACCGCCCAAGTTTACTAAGACTTGGGCGGGGCGATGACCGTGACCGCCCAAGTTTACTAAGACTTGGGCGGGGCGATGACAGTTTTCGACCGCAGTGACCGCCCAAGTTTCCTAAGACTTGGGCGGGGCGATGACAGGACCGCCCAAGTTTCCTAAGACTTGGGCGGGGCGATGACAGGACCGAAGTTTCCTTGGGCGGGGCCAAAGTTTCCTAAGACTTGGGCGGGGCGATGACAGTGACCGCCCAAGTTTCCTAAGACTTGGGCGGGGCGATGACAGTGACCGCCCAAGTTTCCTAAGACTTGGGCGGGGCGATGACAGTGACCGCCCAAGTTTTCGAAAACTTGGGCGGGGCGATGACCGTGACCGCCCAAGTTTCCTAAGACTTGGGCGGGGCGATGCCAGTGACCGCCCAAGTTTTCTAAAACTTGGGCGGGGAGTTTCGCAGGGTTAAACAGAGCCCGTTGTGCTGCATACAAAACTTTCCGCAATGTCAGCTCTTCTAAAACCGATTGTAAATGTCGTCTTCCAGGAGTTGTTTCAAGATGATAAACTTAACGAAGCTTTCCAAAAGCATGAAGAAGAGAACACGCAGGTGTACACGGATTCGGCGGTGATAGCGCCGCTCGTCGGGAAGCAGAAGGCGGGTGTTGATAAGGATACGCTAATAGGTTTGGGTATGGAGATGGAGACAGAAGAAGCGCTCGCTCAGGTTGAATCCCTTAAGATCGTAGACGAAGAAGGGTTTGCGTATCTTCGGAAAGGTTTCCTGTTCAACTTGCACTCGGAATATGCGTCGCGTCGACAGGTGGACATAGACATAAAGCGACGGTACGAACGCTTAAAAGAAGTTTGCGCACCTTGGAACGGAGACGGCGAGGACCAAAAGGCGAAAACGATGTGGGAATTACAAGCCCACACGACTTGCGTGGATCTTCTGGAGGATCTCAGGGATAGGGCAGCCGCGTCTGTCTCGTCTCAACCATCATCCCCAGGTACTGTTCGAAAACCTAATTTTCACTTTGTCGCGTCCTCCGTGTTCTTGATGGAACATCGCGTGTCCTCAGGTTCGACGCCGGGAGATGCGTTCGTCCGCATGCACCTCTGCAACATTCTGAAAGCACCAAATGATGAAGAGACACCTCGCTTACTTCGGGGGAACGATACGGACCGTGGGGAACTGGTTGCTTTCAATCTCGCCGAGATTACGGACCTTCCGGACTATGTTTTGGGTGTTGTTTCTCACACAATAGAGGAGAAGAAGCTCATGGTCCGATATTTAGATCGTACCAATTCAGAGAAGCATCTTGTGGAGGATGCTTTAGAAGTGGAACACGACACATTATACTTCATCGTGCAGCCTGAAGGTCGCGAGGCTTTCAATCTAGGGCAGCGGATATTGTGCCTGCTTCAGAATGCCCACAGTCGAAAGTTGAATGAGTCTGAACGGCAGGAACTTGACAGTTATTTCGACGAAATGACTTACGAGGACGAGAAGTTTGCTGTATATATGGGGCAACAGTTGCCTGCCGAGTCCGTCTTCAGAGAAGTAGCGCTCATGACGAAAGACGAGATCGACACTGTGCACCAAGGGTTACCGTATGGCTCGGGGAAACCAGAAACACCAGCTGAACCAACATTTATCCAATCAGCACCAGGGCATGATTGGGATCCGCACGGTAGGCGCCTTTATCGGATAAAACTGCTGCAGACGAAGTACGAGGGTCTGCAGGACGGCAGTGACACCAGCGGACAGGGCAGCGCGCATGCAAGCGAAACTACAGGCGTTGGTGATCCCCGAACAGTCGCTGAAATGGAAACCAATCGTCGCGACAGCCTTGCACCCACTGAACTCTCGGATTATGCTAAGACAGCGTCTGAAGCCTTGGAGCCGGACTTGGGGGAGACGGCGGTATCCTCTGGCGAAGCCAGTGGTCCTACGTTGTTGAATCAGGTACCAGAAAAAAACGTGGACCTCCTGGGCATCCTGTTGACTGGGTTGGAGGAGGAGACCGATCAAGGGTGGGATCTCGTAGCGCTGGGACAAATGATACTTCAAGACAACCCCATTGCCAGCCAAGAACACGAGACGAGGCGTGCGGTGGCTGGCCGGCCCGTGCAGGTAATTGACAATTGGACGTTGCAGGCGCCATACACCTACGCTGACCTGGCCCTGATGTTGCAGAACAGTGGCTGTGAAATCAACGAGCCATTTGGTTTTAACGACGGACATACCCTGGAGATGGAAGAAGCGCTTAAAGGTTCTGCAGCCTGCACGGACGCCACCGACCCTTCGACCTGGGACCCCAATTATCATAACTTTTCAAAAAATGAGAATATAATGAGACACCCGCGTGTCTCATTTTTGCGATATGGTCGTTATATGGCGAGGCCTCCACGTTGTTGTGTGACGCATGCAGCAGGGGCCACCACCTATGGTACCTGAAGCCAGCGTTGAAGGATGTTCCGGATGGTGACTGGATGTGCCTGAAATGCTCGGGTACGGAGGTAGTTGCGGCCTTCGTTGAGGTGGGCCATGGTGTGGTGGAAAAGTTGGCAAGGACGGAGCTGGAGCTCAAGGAGAGGTTGGGGCCCAGCGCCAAGCTGCTGCCAGCTGATGTGGGGCCCAGGAGAGCCGTGAAGGATGGGGCTTCCCAACCTTGGCAAGCATCGTCGAAGGCGCAGCTTGCCGCTGCTGAAGGGAGCATGAGGGACCTTCCGCACCGCATCGAGTGGGGGAAGCAGGAGATACTCTCTGAGATGGTGAAGATACTGATTCCAGGTTACTGGCACGAGGGTCACCGCACCATCTTGAGCCGGAAGTGCTCTGAGCAGCAAGTGAGGGCACAGGAACTGCGACATGCAGAAAATGGGTAGGCCATGACGAAGGAGGAGGTGGAGAAACGCGGAGATGTGACCAAGATGAGCAGAGTGCAGGTCAAGAATGCCAGTACCATTGAGTGGGGTTTGGAGTTGGTGATGACGGTGCCGCATGAGGTGAGGCGCCTTGCCAGGGCGGGAGCTAGACTGGAGAAGATTATCCAGCGTATGGGATCCATGGGCCGGTACGGGAGTCATCAGCAAGGTGATGAAGGAGGAGTGGGAACACCTCAACGTCATGAACAACGACTGGAACCCGCAGCTGGGATGGTCTGAGGCTCGCAACGCCTTACAGCCAGGCAATTACCGCGCATGGAGAGAGAAGTACGGGATGTGTGATGCTATCGTCACGTCACCATGGTTCGCGGTACTGGACATTGCACTGCCACTAGCAGTGATGGCCAGCAGGAAGGTGGCATGTATACCAGTGCCATCACACTACATGACGGACATGACCGAGAGGAGGGCGCAATACTTTCGTAACCTCAGTCATGCTGGGCGGCTACACGTCATATGCCACCTAGAACATGGGTCAATTGGGCGCAGGTGTATGTGGGTGTTGGTCTTCAAAAACCCGCTGCTGAGGGCCCCCAAGTTGCTACGAGGAGGTGAACTCAGTGGTGTGGCTATGTTTACGTTCAGCATGGGTAGGTTCGCAACCGATGGTGAAACGACAGAGTGCGCAGAACAAGGGCAAGCCCGCATTTAGATCTGTGCTGCTGGCAGCAGCTACAGATGGGGGATAGTGGAAATTTGGGATTGCAGGGTAGGCTGTGCCTTGGAAGTACAGAGATAAAAAAAATCAAAATTTCATTGGATATGTATCTCGACAGGGACTGCAGTGTAACCTTGGTGTCAGCTGAGGCAGAGCCAGTGGTGTTAAATAAGTTATCGAGTGACGTGCTGCAGTGATGCTGTGTTGGTAACAATCGAGCATGCGATACGATAGGTCCCACCGTGTGCATGTGTTTGCGACAGCTGTCACGAACTGTGGCTTGTCGTGGGACCGAAGCCTTGTTCGACAGCTGGCGACATACACGTGACACAGGCGCCGTGGTGACCAATTTGGTGACAGACGCTGAGGTGACCAAAGTGGTCACGAAGACGTGACCCTGATGCTGTCGCTGTGGTGAACCACGTGGTCACAGGGCAGCGCTGACGACATGTGACGTGTACGGAAGCTGGTGATAAGAAGTGGCAGAGACTGTTCGGTTTTAGGATGCTACAAGTAGCGGCGCTACACTGGTTTGAGTAGTAGACTCATTTTTGTTTTGCCTTCGCAAGTGGTTAAGTGTGAATTCTTGGACCCTGATTGCAAAAACAGTAGCTACTCAAACATAACTGTGGACATTCTGGTAAAACATTACAGTGAATATTTGTACGCACGTTTCGACCGTATGAGCAGAATTGCTTTGACTTGCAATCTTTTTCATGCTGGAAATTTGGGCTTGCAGGGTAGGCTGTGCCTTGGAAGTACAGAGATTAAAAAAATCAAAATTTCATTGGATATGTATCTCGACAGGGACTGCAGTGCAACCTTGGTGTCAGCTGAGGCAGAGCCAGTGGTGTTAAATAAGTTACCGAGTAACGTGGTGCAGTGATGCTGTGTTGGTAACAATCGAATATGCGATACGATAGGTCCCACCGTGTGCACGTGTTTGCGACAGATATATTGGTGGTATCCGATTACACAAGGTTTTGCTAAGAGGAGAAGACAGTAGAGCAAACGAATATCTAATTTACTTAATGTTCACGGTATGCTCCGATGTTCCCTCAGATAAGCACTTGCGCGGGCTACTGTGGGCTATGCATGGCACCAACGGCTGAGAATGCACGTTCAAATCTAGAATAGTTCCCGACGAGCTCTTGTGCTTGGATCCTCTGCCTCTGCTCATTACGATTAATCGGGTGGTTCAAACACTGCATTCAACAGTGCCACGGTCAGCTGAGTGTGGGAAAGCTGGTAGGGGCAGGTGAGGGCTGATACAATAGGTGAAATAGTATTGGTCGATAGTTATTTCAAGTTTTGTAGTTGTCGACGGCAGCGGCAGTGATGCCACAGGCAATCGGAAGCTGGAGTTTATCAGACAGCGTTATGCTGTATACATGCATTTAGAGTTTAGGGTGACATAGTGTCATAACAGTCTGTTATAATGTATGGTAAGGATTTATCTTCCTTATCCTGAATCTAATATGAGGTTATAAACTCCCACGATCTTGCCATTTTCTTGAATTCTTGCAAACAAGATATTTTCTCGCTCCATTTCAAACTGGGATGGTACCCGTTCGCAACACAGCACGGGATATAACATTACAACACTTCGCAACTCAAACTAGCCATCAATTAAACTAGGCTGCGCTCGTTCTTCATTCGCGATTGCGGATAACCGCCATCATGGCAAGAGTTCCGCGTGGGGTCACCCATCGAGTGATCTCATACGAGACTGTCTCTCACATGAATACCATTGTAACTGAGGGGCCACCAATCGTCACACCATTTCATCCATCATCATCGTCATCGTCATCATCTCCTTCTTCAGCCACCTCCTCCTCCTCCTCCTCCTCTTCCTCCTTCTTTTTCTTTCTCAATTTATGTTTCTTATGCAATTTCACATTGACGTCGGGCAACGGCATTGTCTCACGGGCTGCCAACATCTCGAGGAGGGCGCGTGAGATGTCGATGCAATACAGGTCAAGCGGGAGGTGGTTGGCGCTGTTGCCAAAGGGGTTTTCGAGCTCCACTGCGGTGTCCTCCAGTCCCATCAGCAGGTAGCATGCCACGCCGACACACAGCATCATGAGCCGCCCGAGGCTGACAAGGAACACAAACGGGAGGCCGAACAGAAACAAAAAGAGCAGGCTCCGAAGGTGCGCCACGTAGATAAAGGGCATGGGCGTTAGCAGCCGTTCAGTTTGCCCAATCTCGACGTCCATAGAGCAGATCGACTTTTCGATGGCCATGTGAAACGGCATGACCTTGTTGGCCAGCATCGCCTTTCGTAAGCCTTGCCGTATCTTCATTGTGGCAAAGAATGGCATATGGCGCTGTTGGGCTACCTCCTCGATCTCGTGATCCTCAATAATCCCCGCCAGAAGCTCCTGATCGCGTGCTCCTCCCCCTCACACCCTCTGCCCCCTCTCAGAGCGCAGGCACCCAACAAGACAAGCCGCGGGAGTCCACAAAAAGAGCAAGTCTGGATGCCCCTGGCGGGCCGAAAATGGCCACGTGTCTGTCGTTGATTATCTGGACTCTCATTGCAATGAACTTGTCGGGATTTTCTGAATGTATTAAATGTATGTCTGGTGCGCGGCGCCTGGCGCCCGCCACAGAATGCCCTTGTGGATTGGGTATGGTGGCAACATATCACCCTGCAGCCTGAGCCCACCATGTGAAGCTGAAGCGAGTCCGATCCCCCCCCCCTCGTGCCACCGAGACTTTGTTGGCGCAGTAGACTGCGCTGATGAACACCATGATGCTCGACATGAAGGACCTCAACGATCGCATTGTGGTAGCGGAGGGGGCTAGCGGAAAGGCCGTCGCCCAAATGACAGCCACCGCTCAGAGTGGTGTCGCTGAGCTAAAGGCACTGCGGAAGCTTCCGTGCGTGCCTCGGCGGGAAATCATTTCCTCCCGCGGTCCACGACACTGAAGTCAGATATGCTGCAGATGTATGATCTGTCCAACAACAAGATGTACGACGCCCTTCCTAAGCCGACTGATTCGTCCATACGCAACGAACAACTCGTTCTGGTGCCGTCGTTGGCATATATACACGACGCTGTGAGAGCACCCTCGACTAGATCGAGGACACCAAAGGCGGTAAGGGTACTGGGCCCGGCGGAGCGCCGGCTCCAATACGACCTAGCTCTTCGATCACGATCCCACCTGGTGCCCCCCACCTTTCAGGTTACCAGGCAGTGATCTTCTACCCTTCAGGAGAGGGTGCGGTGCAGAAGGGGGGCGTGGCGAGTGGCTGGCGCTAGCAGTGAGGTGCTGCAATGGATCAGAAGAGCAAGTTGGGGGGGCATGAGGTGGATCGGCAAATCGCCACAGCCCTTTCGATCATGGGGTGTCCTTGGATGGCGCCATCCGCTCACAGCTGGAGTGGATGCGCACCGAGACGGAGCACTGTCTGCACACATATGGGTGCAGGCGCATGGGTACGGGCACAACAGCGAAGGCATATATCGCGGGTGTTTCTGGTGCCCAAGCCCATGACAAACACCTGGAGACCGGTAATGGACTTCAGGTGGCTCAATGCACTGACGACTAGCCAAGCCCAACGATTGGTGCTTCAGCTTCGACTAGCAGGACAGCCACCACCTCGCGGGGCTTGACAAGGACTTCCAGGAGTAGATGCAATTCGACGTGCGGGGGGAGTTATTCCCGTTCGCAGATCTACCCTTCGGGTAGAATGGGCTCGCCCTGCATATTCGTAAAGATTATGCAAGTGTTGGTCGCGTGTCTGCGGTCTCCACGGTCCACAGAGGATCACCGGGAGGTGTAAAAGCTTCACAGCGGAAGCTTTGCGCGCAAGCGCTGGGTATCTCGCAGACGAGCTGGAGGATGCGGGAGATAGGAGCACCAGCAAGGTGCTCAAGTCTGTGCTCCCGTGCATAGACGACTTCCTCGTCCTCGCGTCCAGCAAGGTGGAGGCGCTCAGGGCGTGAGAGCTGGCGAGTCAAGTGCTTGTTTGGCTCGGCATCGGGAGAAACGAGAAGAAGAGGCAGTGGGAGCATACTTGTACCCGAGGTGGATTTGGCGGTGGGTCAGTTCCATGCCCCTCCCGCTAGGCTGCAGAAGATCCACACTCGGGCCAAAGCGCTTCTGTTTAAATTGGAGCATGCGGAATTTTAATGGTCTCTACCACGTGGTGATTTTGAGAATTCGACAGTGAGTAAATTGCAAAGACAATCGCAAACTTCCATTTACAAAAGATATAGCAGTTCGCATCCTGAAACGACGCGAAAGCTAACGCCCAATCATTACTGATTGGGCAGACGGTTTGTGAAAGCTCGCGAAGAAGAGTCCTACGTGTCGCTGTCAGTTCATAACGACTGCAGTGACACAGATATGATGGGCCGATGAACTATTACTCGTTATCTCCCCGATGGTCATATGGCCTTCCTTGATCCAACGGTCACGATTAGTTCAACCAATCTACAGATCTAGATCTAAGGGTTTCTTAGGGTTTCTTCAGGGTTTGAGCCTCCTGACTGTTGTACAAGGCCTAGACAGTCATACTTTACACCAAACTAATCAGCAGGGAGTGCAGATTCCAATACCCCTTCTAAAGGGTGACTGCCTAGCTGTCCTACTGCCAGTTCTTGGGAGTGGTGCCCCTTCAGTCAGTTGAACCCGGTTCTAGGGATGGTGCCCCTCCAGCTCCAGTCATAGGGATGGTGCCCCTTCAATTCTCCAGCTCCAGTTTATGGGGATGGTGCCCCTTCAGTCTTCAGTGATCGTCACGGTCCAGACTCATTACTCTTTCTCAGTGTACACGAAAGCTCGGTAGTGCCAGTGACTTCGTCATGATGTCCGAAGTGTTGTCCTCAGATCTAGTGTATAAGGCTTCTGACTCCTTGGCCTTAATGTGCTCCCGGATGTACATGTTCCTCACCTCGATGTGCTTGGACCGGGAGTTGTTCACGTAGTTGGAGGCTAGGTGAATGGCTCCTTGGTTGTCGCAGTACATGGGGACAGGTCTTTGTATAGTCACCAATGAGTCTAGCACGTTAAGAATGTATTTAACTTCTCGGGCGCCTTCCGACATGGCATGGGCAGGACGAGGAGGAGACGGCGCGGACCTGGCTGCCGGCAAGGTATGTGATGGCGGTACACGCACACCGGTTGGCTCTGCAGAGTGCAGCCGACGGGCCGGGCAGAGACGGAGCTGCTGCGGGCGTGCAGGTATGTGGTCTTCACCTTCGTCACGCTCGGCCTGTATGTGTGCCACGGCAGTGAGTGCCTTGCTGGAGAAGTGCTGCTTCCTTGGTGGCTGGTCTCAACGGTCCTCAGCAATCCACTCTTATATTGACCCCGCAGTTGTCCCCGACGAGCACATGCAGAGGTACTTTGGGTGGGCTACTTCGAGGCGGAGTTCATGAAGCCAGCTGGTACAATGGCAGTGGCAGTGGCAATGCACCGAATCATCTCTGAAACATGGCAAATTGATTGTTTGTGCAAAAGAAAAGATTTAAATTTGAGCTTGCGAAATTTTAGAGGTTTCTGCACCCTAGACCGAGCAGTAGTTCCCTAGGGTTTCCAGGACCGTCAGATCGAGATGTGGCAGATCGAGATCCCCGCAGTTATTCCACAATCGATCATCCCTTGGACCGTTGGATCGCGATGCGACACAGTTTGGCCTTTGTGAACCGGTCCATATTCGCATTTTGGGCCCAAAATGAAAATATGGGCCTCTAGGTATAAGAGACACAGTGGTCAGATCGAGATCTTTTTCACTGTGGACTTAGAGGATCTGTCAGACGGAATTTCTCAGCTCAGTTCTTTCGCGTTCCCACCTCACACATCCCAGGAGACTTGAATATTTGCGTTGAATCTGTGAATCAGCCTTAGAAGCTGTGTATCACCCGAGAAAATACATTCTAAAAGAGATCTTTCTCTCTCAAACATCGGGTTTGCAAATTTTGACCCTGCATATCCCATAGAACCTTAGAAAAGCATGTCAAAGCATGTAAGAAGAAAACATCTTTTAATATCATTATCAGCATTATAGTATTATTAGGTATTATCAGGGTTGCTGTGAATGCAAGATCCATCACATTAGACGGCATAACTGCCTGAGTTCTCAACCAAAAATGTCGAGCTTCAGTGTTCTACAGTCCTTAGGATCCCCCCGAGCTTTCAGGGAGGCCCACACTAACTGCAATCAAGCCTTTCAGGCTGATTTGTTAATCAATCTAACACTAAATAATGCATTGCTGCAACATTGCTACGACCGCAAAAAAAAAAAAAAAAACGCGTGAGAAAAGTATTGCGCAAATAAGGCTTAATAAGGCTGGCTGGGCGAGTCAGTGTAGAATCTAAAAAATTAAAATGAAATCAAAACCGAGGCCAATCTACCCGGAAACGGACAAAATTCCCCTCGCCACATCGGGAATGCTACGTGGCAGCGCCCGGGTGGGGCACATGGCAACCTAACCGGGCGCCGCACAGGGCGGAAGGCACCGGATCGGCCACCGAGATTCCGTCACGCAGGAAAAGCTTTTCCTTCGGCCGATTGAGGGAAAGGGGGAGGCACACCGGCTCGAGTGGCGTGTTGCGCAGGTGGCAGCGCGTGGCGACCACTGCGACGATGATGTAGCGCACGCACTGCTCGCAGGCCGCGTCGTCATTGACATAGTTGCAGAGCTCCTGAGCGAGGGTGCGGCTGATCTGCGTCATCCTGCCGAAGGCGGTGCGTCCGTCCCACCACTTGCGGAAGGCGTACTGCGTGCGGAACACCACCAGGAAGAGCACCGCGCTGCCGAGAAGCGCGTGCATAGTTCCCGTCATCTCGATCTGCTTTGCCACTTCCGGCGCGAACTCCGCCAGCAGCTGCAGGCAGAGCGCCTCGAGCAGCAGCAGCCGGCCAGGAGCAGGCAGGCACGCGCGCCCGCGCAGCTGCACAAGGGTCGCGGTCCAGTGCTGCGGATTGTACATGATGTGGTTGAGCCCGCTGATGAGGTACGTCTGCTCGCGCAGCTGCACATTGTACTTATTCTCCATGGCATCATGCAAGCCCTGCACTCTCTCACCACCGCGGACCTCAAAGATTTTTCAGCAGCGACCGCGTAGAGGTGCTCTAGGCGCTCGGGAACGGTCCTCTAGGTTCGTCGCCGCGTGAAACCATCTCGATGGGGCGCCTCTCTATCGGGTAAAATACGGCAAGCCCTTAAAGCGCACAGCACAGCAACCCCGACTCGAATTGTATCACTACTAATAAAGCATGCTGCCTGAAGCACTGTTGAAATCCGACACTAACTCTCTGGAGAGCAGAGCCAAAGAGAAACCACCCCCTCTCATCTTGCATCTGCTTTATAAGTAGCAATCGCTCATCTCAAGCCCCCTTCCCCGTTGGAGCGCACTATATGCAAATATTCTCCTTCGTGTGCAGCGCACTCAACTGAACTGAATCATTATAGCACATGCTGAGGCTAAAATGGCCTCATCGAAGGCGTCGGAAGTCGACCCAGTATTGGACGCACTCAGCTAAGCAGGCTTTTTGACGTACTCATCTTCCCCCCCCCCGAGAAGCAAATGGGATTTCTCTGAGGGCGAAGCAAATGGACGCCCTGCAGATGACACGCCACACAGCGCCCTGACGTCCCACAACATGAGGGCATGCTGGCGGCAATCACCCCGAGGTCCTCCAGCCGCCGCAGCTCCTCGAACTCCTCCGCACCCATGACACCACGCCGGGTTGCCTCGGTCATCACTCCCTGCCCCATCCGCGACTGCAGCTGCATCACCGTGGGCAGGCCGAGCTGGAGCCCCGGAGTGGACGTCCAGTTGTGCTGCAGCTCGCCCTCCGCCCCCTTCAGATAGGACGGGCGCCATGCCCCCCGCCGCCGCATCCCCATGCTGCCTGATCGTTCTCCGAAGCTCCCTTCTGTCTCCGCCTCGCTCCGGGCGATTTCCCCCCCGTAGCCAGGGACCCACTGCTGCTCTTGCACAGTGCTCAGGGTATGATGCGTGTCGGCGCCGTGCTGATGCAGCGCCAGCGCTGTGAGGCTCACGGAGTTGGCTGCCATCTGACGCTCCCGCAGCTGGGCAAGGTCGCGCTCGGTCGTGGCTCGCTCGAGTGCCAGCTCCGTGACGAAGCGCCGCTGCTCCGAGCGCATTCGCCCCACCTCCGCGTCGATGTCGTACTGCGTCGCGCGGAACGCCATCAGCACTACCGTGTGCGTGATCTTCATCGACAGGTCCAACCCGGTGAAGAGCAGCTGCTCGGTCCAAGGAGAGATCAGCTCCTGCCGCCACCCGAGCCCCCATGACGTGCATCATCCTCACTCACAGCACCCATGCCGCACTCCCGTCGCCCGACCACAGTAGCCACGCCCCAACCCCATCCATAAAACCCACTCCACACCTCTATCCACAGCACACACGCCTCGTCCCTGCCAGCGATGCATCGGAGTGCAGGGTCGCCCAGTGGGCAGTGCAGAGTCCGCCGAGGCAGTGCAGGGGGGCCGTCCGAGGTGAGAAGAGGGGGGAGGGGCACCTGGAATCCTGCCTCGAAGATGAGGCCGTACAACCCCCAGCACGCCACCAGGAAGAGCAGGATGCCCAACTTCACTGGAGCCTTCCCGAAGCCGCTCCGAGGCCGCGGGTCACGCCAAGCGATGTCCACAAGCATGTATACCACGACGGCGACGCAGAGCACGGAGATCAGCAGCAGCAGCCAATGCACGGACCACTTCACCGCGAGTGCCGCCAGAAGCCCCGACGCCACGTTGCCCCACATGAAGATGTAGCTTCGCCAGAAGCTCTTGAACTCCTGGCTAAAGAGGCAGCGGCAGTCGAGGTAGATGAGCCCACACGCGTCCACGAACCACACCATGTAGCGCACTCCGTACACGCGGCGGCCGGTGCGCGGGTCCAGAAACACCGGCATGATGTTCGTTCCTGCGATCACCGACAACCGACACGGTTGCGTTCTGATTGGACGGGAAGGCAGAGTGGAGGTGGGGCCTGACTTGCGGCCAGGGGAGCCCGCACCTCTGCGGGGCATGCCAAGGCCATGCAAATGCGAGGTCGGGCAAATCGGGGTGGATCGATTTCGGAGATCTCCAGATATCTGCGATTTTATCAACTGCTGAAGTATAAGTCAATTGAGAATCAGGCAGCCCACTTTATCCAAGCAAGTTCTCATAGGTCAGAATGCATCTTGCCGGAATCGTATCAAATATAATCAAATTCGAGTTCGATCCATCCTGACTTCCCTCACCTCCTACTTCCCACACCTTGATCTACTGTAGGCGAAATCCCCAATACACCTTCACGTCACTTTCTAGTGCAAGCATGATGCGAACTCGATGGGCGAGTCATGGCAGTGTGAATGTGGTATCATCATAAACCTGCAATGCCAAGCAAGTCGTCCTATTGGGCTGCCCTTAAGGCCGTGAAAGTGGTATATAAATCTGGATGAACAAAGGGCGCACAAGGAAATTCGCAGAGGGGAGCCCGCGCAGACGCTTCGGTGGCACTTGCACCAAAGCTCTTGCGATTGACCTCCCGAAACGTTCAAGGGCCTACAAGAGGGGGGCGGGCTACCGGAGACGCACCCATCAACAGATACCCAGTTCCCACGACGAGGTACTCTCCGAACAAAACCCCTAGGTTGCCTTCCAGCTTCTGAGCCATCGCGTTTGCCAGCACAGGGTGGTGAGCGGTGGACCACGCCTACATCGCTCCCTTCCCCTTCAAGTTGAGCCTAGGTTGGTGCACAATGGACCACGCCACATCCCCCCACCCCCCCTTCCCCTTCAAGTTGAACCTAGGTTGGCACAATGGACCACGCCACAGATCCCCCCACCACTCCCCTTCCCCTTCAAGTTGAGCCTAGGTTGGTGCACAGTGGACCACGCCTACATCCCCCACCACTCCCCCTTCCCCCTTCAATTTCAGCCTAGGTTTGGTGCACATGGACCACACCTACATCCCACCCCTCCCCCCTTCAAGTTGAGCCTAGGGTTGGTGCACAATGGACCACGCTTGTGCCCACATCGATACCCGGGATTGGCACGGTTGTCCACCCATTTAGTTGGGATCTCATCAAGGCTCAGGCCTTTGCCTTCCGAGTTGGGGCGAGCTGGGGGATTCTCAGGCGGAGTTGGTTGGAGATGAGAGATGGCGAGGCTGAGTTCCGCTTTTAAGACGGGAGCCAAGGTGATTGCTGGAGGGAATGGGTTTGGGGGGAGGGGTTCCGGTGGCGGCGGCGGTGGCTAGGGGATGGACGTGGGAACGGGCATTGGCAGATTTGTAGAGACCTGTGAGGTTGCGTGGTTGTTCGGCGAGCACCATCACCCATGTTGCAAGGGATGGAGATGGAGGTGAGTAGCCCTGCTTCACGGTGAGGTAGAGCGAGAAGCATGTGGTTTCCTCAGGGAAAATTGCAGAGGCGGTTGGAGGAGAGGAGGTAGGTGAGGAGTTGGGAATAGAAGATGGAGTAGCGGAGGCTATCGAGGCGGCAGCTTTCGGAGCTAGGAAAGCGTAGAAGGAACTTCCCCAGTTGCCTGCTTCTGCCGCGGAGGGAGATGATGGGAGTGGCCGGAGGGTGCTGCAAGGAAGCTGGGATTGAGGAAGCAGGCTTGAGCAAGGAGACCGTCATCGAAGGAGAAGTTTCATGCGTGACATCACGTCACGTCATTGGGCGTGATGTGATCCCCCCACGTCACGCCCAATCGTTGAGGCTAAGAGTGGCGCAGAACAAGCCCATTCGGCACCGCTTTCCCTTTTCTGCGAACGTTCAGTTTGAGTTTTGGCTCATATTCTCTTTTGGAGGGAAGGGAGGCTGAGCATGTTTGATGCATGATTACAACAAGCGTGACGAGCAACCTTGAGCCAGAATGCGTTGGGCCTCAAGAGAGGGTGGGGTGTAACTTGGGGGGGTATCATCTTGAGCCAAAAGGCGCTGTGTGCGGTGAGAACTCGGGGGTGTTACCTTGAGGCAGAAGCTGATGACCTCAATGAGAGCGATGACCAGCATGGCGCTCCAGCCATGGTGAAAGATCATGCGCTCGTCGGCAGGCACGTCCTCCGAGGGGCACAACTCCACGCCGAAGAGATCCGGGTAAAGGTACAGGTGGCCCAGGCTCACAACGAACGCTGTGCACATTATGGCGGTGATCCGCGCCTCTCCCAGGTAGATGCTCTTCGAGAGGGCGAATGGCGAGCGTATGTCGAAGCTATTCCCCGGTAGTGATTGGGGTGGCGAAGGCGGCCAGGAAGGGTCTTTGATGGGAACGCTTGTGGAGCCATGGTCTCCTAGCTCCTCGAGCCCCGGTTCTTCTGGGGTGTGGTGCTTTGGGTTAGTGGAGAGGGATGGGCGGAGGGGCGCGATGGCGGTGGGTGGCGGGTTGGGCGGGGGAAGTAAGGTGGCAAGGTAGGCCAACTGCCTGCCCCCCGCTGTGTCAGGAGCCTCTGCTTGTGGCTTCATGATGAGAGGATGTCAGAAGGCTCTCGTCCATAGGAGAAGTCGTCTAGCGCCAGCTCTCAGATAGGCTCGCGGGGCTGCCAGCATGGAGGGGCCCTGCGTGCCGCCCACCCACCCCGCCCACAAGTAGCCTTGCTGGGGGATGCCAACCCCTATCCCGATGGCCTTCGGGGCGAGCTCGGCTACTCTGTTGCTGGAATTTCAATTCTGTGTTTTATTCCGCTTTATTAGGAGATATTTGACGTTTCTAGGCTTGTAGCTACAGAAATTGGAGTCAGAGCGATATCGATAACGCTCTGCCTTGGGACATCGACGATGCTCTGCTTTGGCACAACGACTCTGATGATGAGCCCATACTTATTTGTCATGAGGGCTGGGTACCTCTCTACCCCTCCCGAGCAGTTTTCCCCTTCCTTGCGACCTACTTACCAAAATCGAGCATGCTGTGGCTCGTTTTAAAGCCAAGCAGCAGATTTTCATATTTGGGGACGGGAACGATTGTCGAGCCAGCAACGAGCGGGGAAGCCAGGTACCACGGAAGGAAAATGGCGGAAGGGGAGGGGGAGGACTAAACAGAGATGTGGAAGATTTTGAAATCAAAATTTGACCAAAGGTCGTGGGCCGGATATATCTTGAAAATCTCCCTGTTTCAGTGCATCCCGTGAGCCTGCAAGTTGCCTATGCCATTGGCACAATACGACCTCGTTTAGTGGCATCGTACTAGACAATATACATCAGCAGCTCCGCCGTTGGGCCATTCGAAGCTGGTATAGTGGCACCCTGTTAGAGCCTTTCTCTGTGTGATGTATGCACGGCTGGTCATCAGCCGGGGGGCAGTAGAAGCTTGTGCAGTGGCGCCTTGCTACGGTCACTATCGATGTGCTGGGAGCATAGCCGGTCACATTAGCCGCTGCGCCGTCGCGCCCTCCTGGTTCCGTCTGTATGCGCCGTCGCCTGGTTCCGTCTGTATGCGCGTGCTTTGTGCACAATCGGCCACGTCAGCCGTTGGGCCATCAGAAGCCGGTGCAGTGACACCCTGCTAGAGTCTATATGAGTGTGTGTGTGCACGGCCGGTCAAATCAGCCGATGGGCCATCACAGGCTAGTGCAGTGACACCCTGCTAGAGCCAATATGTGTGTGTGTGCGTGTGCACGGCCGGTCAAATCAGTCGGTGGGCCACCACAGGCTAGTGCAGTGGCATCCTGCAAGAGAGTATACGTCAGCCGTTGTGACATTAGAAGCTGGTTTAGTGGAACCCTGCTAGAGTATTTTTCCGTGTGCTGGATGCACAGCCGGTCACGTGATCCGGTGCGCCATCAGAAGCTGGTGCCGTGACACTCTGCTAGAAACGTTATCTGGGCGCAGGGCGCATAGCCGGTCATATCAGTCAACTCACTGTCGCGGAACCATGGTACGTCGAATAGTGTGCGACTGGTGGACAACCTAATCATATTAGCGAATATCAGCAAGAGTGCCAGAAGCTCTCATACGATGGTTGAGGCACTCACCTCTGTGACTGATACGTGGCTATCGGTCAGGAGAGTTCCGTTATGCTGTTGAGGGCGCCCCTGCAAAGAGATCTGGTAATAGCAGCATATCCTCCCGAAACGTAGGGGGCGTAAGACTCTTAAGCCTGCCTGCCGGGAAACAGCTTCAAAAGGTGGTAGCACGATTCTTGAAGCAGACTCAACTCAAATCGGGTCGTTTGAACAGTTCACGCCTAAACTAGACTGAGGGTTGTTTGGGTTGCATAATCCTTCGCTGAACATCTCATAATAAACATATTTCTTAGATCTTAGAGATCCGCAAAGTTCTCCGTGACCGAATTCAGACGTTTTCGTGCCACGTCATGCCACGTCGGCAGTTGGCTCCGAATTCGGCAATTTTGCTCCGAATTCGGAAAAGATTCTTTCCACATGATTGATGATATAAAGGCGGAGTCGATACGACGAAGCAGAGGGAGGGAGGCGTCTCGATGAGATCGCGGTGGGGATCGCGGCAAGGGCGAGCTGCCTCGCGCGGATCATCTTGTGTGGCAAAAACGGTGAAACGAAGCGGAAATTCAAGAAATGGGAGGAAGGTGGCAATATTTCTCAACAATATCCAGGATGCTGGACGGTTCTTGTGAGGGGGTGATGGGCGTGATTCGAGCTATAGCTAATTCGACTCACGCCCAACAGGGACGCATCCTGACCATCATGAACATATCACGCATATCATATAAGCATAATAGACACATACTGCCCGTTTGGCAGTGCAATTTCACCTCTAGCGGAAACGCGGATGTCAACCGCGTCCACGTTTCCGCTAGGCGTTTCTTCCCTCACTCGCGCGCTCGCGTTGCAAGAGAGCCTGGGCAACGGCGGATGAGGGAAGCGTTAGCAAAAATAGTATTTCGTATGCGTCAATCCTGTTCATGATTCCAAACCCATATCATGGGTTTTAACCGAAATGAGAACCCATGATATGGGTTATTAAAATTTTCGGAACCCATGATATGGGTTCTAAAAATCTCTAAAACCCATGGATAACCCATAACCCATGGGTTCTTGCTAGAATTTCAATGATATCAATAAATGTGTTAAACAACTCGGATCGGATGGGTAATGTTAGCTTATTCGTAGGTTAATTTTCAGCTTATGCATAAGCCGATTTTCAGCTTATTCGTAGGTTAATTTTCAGCTTATGCATAAGCCGATTTTCAGCTTATTCGTAGGTTAATTTTCAGCCTATGCATAAGCTGATTTTCGGTATATTCGTAGGTTAATTTTCAGCTTATGCATAAGCTGATTTTCAGCTTATTCGTAGGTTAATTTTCAGCTTATGCATAAGCTGATTTTCAGCTTATTCGTAGGTTAATTTTCAGCTTATGCAACCTAATGTGTTAGTAATTTCAGAACTGTAAAACCTATACGATAACAGGTTTCAAGACAATTAAACCGGTTTTGAGACTACAATAACAGGTTTTGCTTAGGCATCACAATTGAGGTTTGGTTTACCTTGCCATTATCAGCGGCTATAGGTTCAGCCGCAATTGCACTTTCAGTTACAGTTTGCGGGCCTTCGCCAGATAATACAGCTGGAAATGTCTCGTAGTAATATTTCAAGAAAGGAGCGGGATATCTCATCCAAAACAACTCCCCAGAAGCTACGCCTGTCTCGAGACTGCCGCTACCAGTCGGGCCCATTTCTTGTAGTTTAAATGCTGCGCATTTTGTGCCACCTGCATGCGTCAGTTGTGTAGAACGAAAGTGAGAACAATCGACGCTAATGCAATCAACGAAGTAAAATGTTGAAAATACATCGGGCGTTTGTGTGAGAGAATATCAAATGGCGCCACATCACGCACCTGGAAACGTGTGTAAAGCGTCGAACTCGACAGCAGTGCACATATACTCGAGGGTCCTCTCTTCTGTCAACGGAGCTCCGCTTGGACTCTCCCAGTAGTCGCCAGGCACTTTGATATGTTTTCCTATCACTTCAAGAGGTTTGCTCAGACACGGGTATTTTGTGAAGGCATGGTCTGTGAGCTGGGTAGCAGTAGGTTTCTTCTTTCTGCCCATGATTTAGGTGGTGGTGCGTCCGACGTCTCCGTATTTGTAGCCTCCAACACCTTGACCTAGAAACGAACGACTTAGAAAGTGTGGACTGTGACTCGTCTTTCGCACATGACTGTCAGCGTATCGATGACATATGATTGGCTCCAACGTCCAATACCCACGTGGGTTCGTGGGTTTTTTTGAAAATCAGAACCCATGATATGGGTTTTTAAAAAAATCGGAACCCATGATATGGGTTTTAAAAAAATCGCCGACCCAACCCATAACCCATGAGTTTTGCCGGAATCATGAACAGGATTGGTATGCGTTGATTTCCCTAAACAAATTGCACAGACTAAACGGTCAACCACACATCTCGTTGTGGGCTGACGCGTTCATTTGGCGGAAGCGGGTGGAATTTAAGGAATTTGAAACCCGCAATAGTTGCGCTATGGGTTTTCATTCTTTGCGAAACGGGTACCCACATACTACTAAGTAGGGATATGTGATAATATTTCGAAGCAAAAGATTACTCAGATTAGTGTACAATCTTAGAGATCTTTATTTCGCTGGACAGGGGCACTCTCCCGGAGAGAAAGCCTTCCGCCTTTAGTTAAAATTGCATATTTAACAAATCAGACAGTAAGTATTTTCTCTAAGTCTTCATTGGCAATCGAACGATTTTTGGTCACTTTGGGAACACGTCTGAAAATACTTGGAGAAAATACCAGACAGGTCTTTGCAACCAAGCCGACTTCAGTTCTCCGCGTCACATAAACGTATGGTTTACGCCCTCCCGAATCTGGAATTCACGGCCGTGAATATTAAATTCACGGCCGTGAATATTAAATTAACGAAGGCTTCACTGCACGTATACCCAACACTGTTTGCGAGTAAATTAGATTAGGAATTTAACATTTTTCCAACGTTCGTAACGCACATAGATATATCACGATTTAGACTCCTAGGAAGTTTTTGAGCTCTTGATTGAGCCGATTCGGTCGTGGCCGCATCAGCTCAGTTTGCAGTCGCGACTGCGAGCTATAAGCTGATAGGCCCTTCTAACTATCATGCACATCGCATAAAGACTCAAACAGCGGAGGGGTTCTCGTGCGTTCTAGCGCACGATACTTGGCAAACGTATTGCTAACAGCAATATTGGTGCACCCTCAAACGCACAACCTCTGATGTAAGCTATGCGCAAAACGCGTGCTGCACATCATGGGTTTGGGTACATGCAAACCCAAACCCAAACATGCCAAACAGCAAAGGGCTTCCCGTGAGTTCCAGCGCACGTAACTTTGCAAAAGTATTACTAAGATATATATCTTTTAGTTGCCAAAGGCCCAAGGCCTCAAAAGCCTTGTGCACGAAGCCATCAATTTATTTCTTTGGCAGATTTATTGGGTTTGTGTTCGAGTTTACCCAAACCCAATACATGCCAAACTGAAAAGTAATTCCCGTGCGTTATAGCGCGCGAAACTATGCACAAATATTTACAAGACATATATCTTTCAGTTCTCAGAAGCTCAAGGCCTGAGATAACTTGTTGGCAAAACCATCAATTTATTTCTTTGGCAGATCTATTGGGCTTGGGTTCGAATGTTTGATCGATATGTTTCCAAACTCAATACATGCTCGTAAACAGCAAACGGCTTCCCGTGCGTTCTAGCGCACGTAACTGCGTAGAAATATTGCCAAGATATTTATCTGTGATACATTCGAAGCACAAGGTCTAAAGAGTCTGTGCGCAAAATGGTGTAACTATTTCTTTGACACAGATTTTAGCGTGATATTCAAACTAATAAATCTGGGTCAAAGAAATAATATGTTAACTTCGCGCACAAGCTATCGCAAACCTTGCACTTCAGAAATGTGAAATATATACATCTTATCAATATATTTTGCAAAGTTACGCGCGCTGGAACTCACGGGAAGCCCTTCGCTGTTTGGCATGTTTGGGTTTGGGTTTCAAACCCAAAAGGCATCATGCCAGCACGCGGCCATCTTTAATATACTCAACGGCTTGCCATATATATGCTCTTGAGGGTGCACTGATATTGCTATGAACAATATCACTGCCAAGTTTCGTGAGAAGATTCTCACGAAAAGCCCTATTATGCAAAGCCGCAAGTGGTTGAAACCATCTCACACCGCACCAACCTAGCTTGCAGTCGCGACTGAATGCTAAGCTGATGCGGTTGCGGATGGAGCCAATCGATAGCTCAAACGAAATGTATTCACCTAATGAATACAAACGCTTTAGAATCGAATGGTGGAAAAAATTATGCTTCATGCTACATGCAATAAATTGTTTAGAAGAAGGGGGTGTGCCAGACGCAAAATATTGCACACGCTGAACCGCTTGCGCTTGTACCTCCGCGGTGGACACGAGCGGTGGACACCTACAGTAGTGATAGTTCATAGTACAAACGATAGTAGATGACATGTGACATATGATATATTCCCCAGAAATGGACATAATTTCTATTCCCCATTTAGCACGTTTCTATTCCCCAAACATTATGCTACCGTCCTCGTAGTCGTCGGTGTCGTAGCCGGTGAGGTCAACCTGCGAGATGGCGGTGTGATTGACAGTCTGGACGGTAAACGATATTGGGCACGAAGTGGGAACTGATTCCGCGCGATAGAGATGTCATCAGACCTGAGGCAGGTCGTCATCGTCATTTCGCCGGATCCGAGGTGCCAACGCTCCGAGGTGCACATGAAAAAACTGCGAACGGAAGGTCAAAGGCAAAGAGAAAGGCAAAGGATTTAGGATTTAGCGGCAGTACGAATAGTTTTCAGAAGCATATGAAAAATATTCTAGTGCTTCTGAAAACTATTCCTACTTCTTCTATATCCTAAACCCTTTGCCTTGCCTTTTACTGCTGCACGCGACCGGCAAGCATCTTTGAAACTTCCGAGTTTCAAAGATGCGTTTTGTATTTTGGGTGCACCCTAAAATTACAAAACGGCCGAGCGCTTCCCGTTTGTGCGGGATATTCACATTTATTCCATGGAATATTTCATATGAATTAACACACATGCACACGCAGGGGAAACCCTCGGCTGCTTGGCATCTTTGGGTTTGGGTTTGTGTTCGAACCCAAACCCAAACCCAATAAATCTGCCTTAGAAATAAATTGCGCGTTGGGCGCACAAGTAAATTGAAGCCTTGAGCTTCAGGTAACTCAAAGATATGTATCTTGGCAGTATTTCTGCCAAGTTTCGCGTTCTAGGACGCACGGGAAGCCCTCGGCTGTTTGGCATCTTTGGGTTTGGGTTCGAACCCAAACCCAAACCCAAAACATCTGCCTTAGAAATAAATTGCGCGTTTCGCGCACAAGTAACTTGAAGACTTGAGCTTCAGATAACTTAAAGATATGTATCTTGGCAGTATTTGTCCCAAGTTTCGTGCTCTAGGACGGACGGGAGGCCCTCGGCTGTTTGGCATCTTTGGGTTTGGGTGTCACGTTCGAACCCAGACCCAAAACATCTGCCTTAGAAATAAATTGCGCGTTTCGCGCACAAGTAACTTGAAGCCTTGAGCTTCAGGTAACTTAAAAATATGTATCTTGGCAGTATTTGTCCCAAGTTTCGTGCGCTATGACGCACGGGAAGCCCTCGGCTGTTTGGCATCTTTGGGTTTGGGTACGTTCGAACCCAAACCCAAACCCAAAGGCATAGGCCAGTTTCGTAGATTCTGTCCCGATGCCTCTGCAACCTCGCATGCTAACTCATGTTATAATGAATATTCATTATTCAAGCGTTGGATACCCCACGCCAACGGGAAGCGCTCGGCTGATTTGTTATTTGGGTATGCGCACCCAAATGACAAAAACCGCATCTTTGAAACTCGTTAGTTTCAAAGCTGCGTGGCCGATGCCTTCGTACTTATGTGCATATTTCATATGAAATATGCCATGGAATAAATGTGAACATCCCGCACAAACGGGAAGCACTGGGCTGTTTTGTAATTTTAGGGTGCACCCAAAATACAAAACGCATCTTTGAAACTCGGAAGTTTCAAAGATGCTTGCCGGTCGCGTGCAGCGGTAAAGGGCAAGGCAAAGGGTTTATGATATATAATAAGTAGGAATAGTTTTTAGAAGCAATATAATATTTTTCATATGCTTCTGAAAACTATTCCCCAGCATGCAACCTGCTCTCGGCACCATGCAACCTGCCTTCCAACCTGCCCTCCGCTCGGCAGCATGCAATGTGTTGAATTGTGTTGATGTGATTTCGCCGGAAATTTCCGGCGAAGAGACGATGACGACCTGTCTCGGGTCTGATGACCTCTCGATCGCGCGGAACCAGTTCCCACTTCGTGCCCAATATCGTTTACCGTCTGGACGAACCCCGCGAACTCACCGTCTGTCGACGCCGTGGCGGTGACCCGTGCCGATTGGAGTGGCGCGGGCTCCTCGTCCTTCACCTGCGAGACAGGCATAGCAGGGGCCGGCACGGCGGATGCCGATGCCGCCGCTCCACCTGCCGGAACCTGCTCCTCCGGCGTGATCCCCGCCGCAGCGGCAGGGCCACACACTAGAGCCGATGCATGCTCCTCAACCTCGCTCCCAGGAACGAAAGATGCGTGGGTGAAATGTACCTTCTCTTGGGCGGCCTGAATGAACCTCAGATGTGACGGCATCAAGCCGCCGCAAGATGCCCTCGTCGTCCGCGCTGGCTGCCGCAGGCTGCACGCTGAAGCCGTAGGCCGACACGTCGATGCCGCCGACCCCGCCCGCGGAAAGCACAGCGGGAGGACCGTAAGCCGACGCCGCACGAGCGAAGGCCTCCGGCCCATCATCCGCAGCCTTCTGGAACATCTGCACGAGTGCCAGAGTGTGGAGGCCCTCCGCATCCTCCTCCTCAATAGGAATGCAGAAGGCCGCCGCCGTGGCCGACGAATGCTGGCGCCCACCAAGAGGGCAGTCGCGGTACGCGTGATAGGCGTCCCCCTTGCCCGCCTTACAGTACGGCAGCGGTGGCAAAGGGGCTTCGCCTTCATACTGTCCCTGTCGAAGCCCACAGGCGGCGCCGCGTGCACGCCCACCCGATGGCCCCGCGGATGCTGCTTACCTCGCGGTTGTTGCTGCCGCTGCCCCGCGCCCGCACGATTACCTTGCACGCGTGCCTTCAAGGCGGCGATTTCGTCCAGCAGCACTGCGTAGCTACTCAGAGGACGTGATTAGCGCTGAGGATGCCGACGACCCCCCCCCGCCGAGGTGAGATTTCTTGCCCGTCCGTCGAAGTAGTCTACGGTGTGTTGTTGGTGCACGTGTACCGGGCGTGCACGCATTTTACGGTACTCACGCGGTGCACACGTACCAGGATCGCACAGCTATCGTGTACTCGCAGGGTACATGCGTACCCGTTAGAGGGTAAGACATGTGTTTAAGATCCATCACGTGAGCGTGGGTGCAAGGTGCTCGCAGGGGAATCCTCGCAGGCGTCTCAAGACAACAAGGCGCCGTGGAGGTCGGGGCACGACAAAGGGATTGGCGCAAAGCGCCATGTCCGTGCCTCCGATGCAAATGATGCGTGAAGGTAAGTGTATGGACGATGCGTAGGCACAAAAGGATTTACGGATACGGCAAGGTTTATATACCCCCTCATCAGCATGATCATCGTGAGCATCTGCCTCTCCGTCCCCCCGATTTCGAAATGCCGGCGGATGGCGCCGGGCCTTCGGGAATCGCGAAGAATTACGAGGGAGAGGCACCCTTGCCGCCGATCCCTTTTGTACTCGCCGAGGGAGAGACGCCCGCCGTCGCCGTTGAAGATGCGCCGGCACCCGTGGGTGATGACCTCCCTTATCTACCCCCCGGCGCCAATTTTGTCGTGAAGGTGGCCCTCCTCGATGGCACGGTGGTCGATGAAAGGACATATGCATGGGGAGATATGGTCGGCATCCTTAACAACATCGAGCACTCGAATCCCGCCTTATACCCGGGATGGATGCGAAATGGTTTCTACTACGATCTGGTAGCGGATGATGTTGAGATATCCCTTCATTATGGCTACTATCCTTAATCCAGATCCTCCCACAAGGATCTAGCGCAAATGGGCATGGCGACGTTGTATGTCGTATTTCTTGGCCCGGCATATGCTTTGGGGCTATATTTATGAACCTTTTGAATTATCTATAACATTGGTTTGCTTGAAATGTCGATGGTTTGACCTTTAATCTTAGCGTGGTTTGGGTGGGTGCTTTCACAGAATGTTGATTAAAATGCTAGATCCTACCACAATGATCTAGGGTACCGACAACTCTAGGCCTTGTTACACGAGCTCGGGTTGGTGCGTATGTTGTCAACCCTCGAGGGTATCACCAAAACTAATTTTGTAAGCCCTTTAATATCATACTAGCCGTATTAATCGCCGCATATGCGCATGACATGGTGTAGTACCGTCGAAATTAAATATTTCCATCATAACCAGGGTCTGAAAATCGTATTCTAGAACCTCTAGCGGTAGTTCTAAACGTTCAAAAAATCCCAAAAAAATCCCAAGGAGACTTTGAAGTCATATTAAAGTACTGAAGTACTCACCAAGGCAAAGATCTAGCCTCAAAGCTTAAAATGGACCAAGACTTACGCCCAAAATGCGAAATTGTCCCCATACTTAAGGAGTATGTATATCTTACCCATGTGACCGCGTTCGTGTGATGTGTCCAATATACATGACCCAAGTCGTATTTTGACCCAAACATGATTAATATACCTGCATACCTTGAGATATATCATGTATATAGTGGCAAAGGATCGATACACGATTGGCAAAAAAATGTGGGAGACACACCCTGTTTTTGAAGCTTTAAAAAACGCAGCACTTCGAAATTTGGTTGGGGCATGCTATAAATGTATTAGCTAGGAGCATATATGATGGACTCTCGTCGAACCACGCACCATACTACTTAGTATAGGTCCCATGTGGAAAGTATTCCTTGGCGTTGACTTGTAGAAAGCTCACAGTGGGGAGCCTAAATAAATTATTGAAAAAGTGATCCTTGTGGGTGGATCTAGAGCGTTCTAGGTCCTCCCACAAGGATCTCGGGATAGTAGCCAATTACGGTTCGGAGATCTGGGACATTTCATTCCCCATCGATGAGTGCATGCTCGAAATTAGGGCACACCCGATTTTCGTGCAAGGGCGGCCTACGCCGATTGTCGACACCTTTGTTGAGGCCCCCGTGGTTGAAGACGACAAGCTTGAGGACGACGTGCTACAGGATGACGGCGGTCAGAGTGACATGGTGGGAGAGTTAATGCAAAAGCTTGCGGAAATGTGTCAGGTACGTGTTCACAAGCCATGATCCCTGGCGAGTAGTTCATGGTGGGTGCGCGTGCACCCGGTGTGTACCCGTGATGGTACATCACGGGTACATATGACCCACTGAAGGGGTACATGCCACGTACATGCGTACCCCGTGCCCCGCATGTATACATATTGATGTTGACTTGTGTCCTAGGTCTTTGTTTTTGCAGGATGACGCGGGAAACGAGGACACAACCGTACTTCTTGTCTTGGAGTTGATTGAGTGGAACCTGACGCACAACCTTACCCAAGCTTCCTTCACGGATGTGTTGGCCATCCTTCGCGAGCGCCTTCCAAACTTTTACCCCGGCGACACGCTCCCGAAAAGTTTCAACGCCGCGATCTCGCAATTCCAAGCGTTCGGGCGTCCGCATAAGATTGTGGACATATGCGTGAACGGCTGTTGCCGATTTGATGGGTCGAATGCTGGGTGCACCACATGCCCCAAATGTGGCGCGGATCGGTGGGACGAGAAAATGATGGCGAAGCCGGAGAAGAAGCGCCTTGGGCGCACGGCCTTCTACTATTGGGACATCAAGGACCTACTAAGGAGGATGCACGCGCACCCGGAGTTGGCGGCAGACATGCTCGCGCATGCAAAGCACGTTCCTACCGAAGACGAGATGCACTACATGTGGGGTGTGTAAATCGCCCGTCCCGTCGAAAGATTCCAGTGCATATGTACCCTTAGTAGCGTACTCGAACCCCGCGTACATAGCGGGTGCACCAGGTCATGCACCTCGTACGTGCGTACCCGGCGTGTACCCCTATCTAGTCTGTACCCAATCAACCATGATATCACACGGCTTGCTTGGTTGCAGATTCGCCGGCGTGGAAGAGACGGCGGGAGAAATACCCCAACTTCTTTAAGGACTCCCGGAACGTCGTGCTCTTGGGCTGCGCGGATGGGGCAAACGTATGGAAGGACCTCCGCGGCGTTTTCCCCGTTACATTTCAATACCTCAACTTGCACCCCGCCATCCGGGGGAAGTTCGTGAATATGGAGTTGTGGGGGATTTGCAACGGAACGAAACCAAAAAGCACGCAGCCGATATACGAGCTCTTCGTGGACCAACTTCTAGAGCTTTGGGAAGGTGTGCCATGTTACGATGTGCTCGAGAAGAAATCGTTCAACCTCCGATGCATGCTTTTCAAGATGCTTTTCGACATTAAGGGTTTGATGGATGGCGCATGCCGCATGGATGTGGGGGCGTATTTCGCCTGCCTCAAATGCATGCATAAGGCCTGGTTCTCCGACGTCTTCAACGGCATGCGGTACACGTTCCGTACGGAATCGGATCCCGGTGAGTGCCACGGCCCATTCTTATGATTGAGTAGAGGCCGGTGCACGTGCACCCGCCGTGTACCTTTTGTAGGTGCGCGTGTATTCGCGAGTACGTTCTCATTCGTGCTGGCCAAGTGCGCGTGCACCCGGTGTGTACCAAACCTTTGTTACACTAAACTCACGCGATGTGCACAGAGCCGGTAAGTTATCCTTTACGCACGGACGAGGATATTCGCTACCACGCCAAAAAGCACGCGAAGTTGTCGGACAGTGGTTTCTTTACGAAGACGCATATCCAAAGTTTCATGTCGGCGTATGGGGTGAAGCTTCCGGCCGAATTCTCGCGATTGCCCTATTGGGGCGAATCCATGGACTATCTTATCGACCTCATGCACCTCATCAAGAACCTAGGCGAGCATGTTTGCGACTCTCTGATGGGTGCCGATTTCGACGACAAAGTCCGCCAATGGGCGAAGCAAGAAGGCATCAAGGCTAACTGGTGGGCCACAGGTATGCATGCATCTATGCGTACAGAGCTGCACGGGTACCTTCCTGGGGCTCATGTACCGGACGTGCACCCGCGTGTTGCGTACATGTGCACCCATATTTGGTGCATCCACGGTGCATATGTACGGCACCTGGGATTCGTTGGGTACATATGTACCCGGGAAAGACGCAGGGACGTGAAACAAAAGATGCCGGAAATCCCTTCTTATGGTCACCTTGTGCGCCGGAGACCCTGCCAAAATTTCCATATTCACATACGAAAATTCATGTTGACTCTGTCTTGTCATTGTTCCGACATTGCTAGTATGGTCCTGTCAACGGGTACATGGCCGGTACAATCATGTGCACCTGGGGCATGTGTACCGGGCGTGCACCCGGGCAAGGTATTCTGCGGGTACACGCGCACCCGACATGTTTCGCACGAGCAAAGCAGTGATGTGATGAAGGGGGGGAAGGGGGGGTCGCTTGCAGGCGAAAAGGGCAAATACACCATGCGAGATTCTCCTTGGCAGATTCCCGACGTCAAAACCAATTCTTATCGCTCATTGGATGCCGCTGGCTTTTGGGCTAGAGATGGCGAATTTCCACGAGCTTGGGGAAGTGGCCAATGGAAATTGTTGAAGCTTGCTATGGATGGAAGGGCGAAGAAGCTGAAAGCGCACGAGTACTTGGTAATGTTCGTCTCCGGCATGTTTGCAACTCTCGCGGCTTGGCCACGCGATGACAATTCCTTTAATCCACTCGCCAAGATTGTTGGAGACCTCACCACCATCATAAGGGAGTTGACTTCGCACAAGCTCATCCCGAAGGTGCGATAAAATATGCTCCTCCATCCCACATGACACCTGCAACTGCAAGCACGTAGGGTATATTTACGGGGTACACGCCTAGTACACACGCTCTCGGTGCGTACCCGGCGCGGTGCATGCCGGGTACATATGTAACAGAATAACGGTGCGTATGTACTTGCTTTGTATCCGGTACATAGAATGTCCCGGTACGCGTGCACCCACCTTGCACGGGGCGTGTGTCGATACAGGACAAGGCGTCATTGGACAAGTATGTACAAGAATGGTTCGAGAACATCGAGAGCACTCGGGGAATGTGTTCACCACATTGGTGGGTACTTAACACGCACTTGCTTTCGCACACGATCGATCAGATTTTTTACCTTTGCCGGTTCGCGAGTATTGGATGTACGTGTTCGAGTCGTATAATGGGAAGATTGGGAGATGGGTGAAGAACAACGCGTTTCCAATACAGAGCATCATGAACGGCATCGGCAGACAGGACATGATACGGTTCGTGCGTGGACTCCTCATGGCATTACGCCAAAAGGTGCCAATGCCGTTCCACACGAAGGTCATCACCGTGGACCCGGTTGGCGTCAACAACGTGGGGAAAAACCACAATCTCGCCGACCTCGAGCAACAGCAGCTGACCAAGTGGATGAGGAACAATATCCAGCACTACATAAATCTCGAGGAACTCGTGGAGAACTACAACCACCTCATCTCCAAGTAAGTCGCATGTGGAGCATTGCGGGTGCACGTGTACCCACCATGTACCATAGGTCAGTACGTGTGCACCCGGTCGCAACCGTTTCCAGTGCTGGCCCGGTACACGTGTATTTAGCCTGCACCCGTAATGCAGTGCACGCGCGGTACATACGTCCCCGGCATTTCCGTAGTGCTTAGGCGCCATGTGTTGTTTGCAGACGGCGCACCTTCAGGTCAAAGGCGCACCGGGTACCGCCAAGTACAAGATGCACATCGACCTGGACCCCACCCCATGGTTGGGAAGACAATACACAGAGTATGAGCGCGCTCTACTCGAAGGTTGCCCTCCTCGATGCCGCAAGTTCAATCGAGTGCAAGTGGGTACGATGAAGTTCTGGACCGCATCCATGGACAAAAAGTTCAAGACAGTGCAATGTTACTTCCGATATTTTTACGTCGAGAGGGTGAGGACGAAAGGTCGCGAGCGAACAAAGGAAAGGGCAAAAACAGACCGGTGAGTGCACAATCATGTACCACCAGTATCCGTACACCCTCGGTACATACACACCTAACATGGGAACGCGTGGGTGCATGTGTACCCGTCATGTCTTCATACTGGGTACGTCTTGGGTGCACATGTACCAGTGTGCAGTAGTGTGCGGGCCCGAACATGCATGCACGAGCCGAGCGGTGCGAGACTGATTTGATATCGATGTGATGGTACATACGTGCTTTATGTCGGGAGGGGGGATGCTTATATTCCAGGTTCGGCCGGGTGGATGACATCTATCGAGTGGAGCTTGGAGGAAGACCGCACGTGTTTGTCAAGGTTTCGTGGCTCAAGAAGCCAACTAAAGCTTTAACGGCCGCTTTGCGTGCGAGGCATTCCATCATAGGAGCGGATAGTGTTTCAAACTGCTTCTACGTATTGGACCCAGAGAATCCGGCCACTGAATTCGATCGAAAAGAACCGTTTATGCTTGCCGAGGAGATTGCTTCTCAAGTGGTGATTCGAAAGCATCCTTGCATGGAAACCTCGGTGGTCTTGGATCCGCTAGCCGACTTCTTTGAGCAGATTGTCCGAGATGAGAATCCCAGTGACGATGAGGCATGATAGATAAACATATGTAAATGTAATTGTATATAATGATCGTTTTTGTTATGGTGAATTGTTAAATTCACACATGGTACATTGTCGGTACACGTGCACGCCATATATAACACGCGTGGGGTAACTATGCACCCACGTCGTACTAAGGGGGTGCGTTCACATGTACCCAACATGCACTAGTCTGCCATTTGGTACATGGCTGGTACATGTGTACGAGACACCATGTACCCAGCATGTACTCAGCATGTACTGCATGGTACACGTTGGTGCATGTGTACGAGGAACCATGTACCCGGCATGTACCTACATGTACCCGCCCGGTGCATGCCGGGTGCACGTGTACGCACTCGATTGCGTACACATGCACCCCGCATGCACCGTTCTGGAAGTGTGTGCCCGTCGACGGGGTACATGTAGGTACACGTAGGTACACGCCAGTCCTGTTTTCCGGATGTCCATTTCTGAAGGAATAACTCATTTGTTTACATCGAAACTTGTCAAGGATGTCTTAGTCACTCATGGCCTTGACATATATGTGAAAATATTGCACTTTTTTACAACTCGGATTTTCACTGAGTTTTGGGCCCCAAGTTGGGAGTGGGTAGGTACATATGTACCTTGCCAAAGTACATGCCGGGTACATGTCGGGTACAGGCGTCCTAAATTTGTAGGGCATCCAGCGGGTGCAACGCGGCCGACGCCTCGAGCCAGTCCCCCGCCGGAGAGGCGGGACACACGATGAGCTCGAGAGTTGAAAATAGCAATTTGTTGGCCTCGGAGCGGACGGCCAACGTGGAGTCCTCCAAGTCGAAAAGCGGCGCAAATAAAACGTCCTGCGCCTCGAATGCCTCCTGGAGGGCAGGTACCAGCTTCGCGACGAGCACCTGCGCGTTGGACTCAGTGCCAGTGAATCGTTCATGCTTCTCACGGAAACATTTTCGGATGACGTGCTTCGCCACGCTCTCGTCGAAGCGCTCACGGGTCAATGAGCGAACCCCCGCCAGGAAAGCTGCCTGGCAGAGTGTTGGATATACCCCTAGGACTCGGGATATATTCACTCAGTGATCAGTTTTCTCAGAATGTGATAAAGTTGATAAGTTAACCCGATATAACGGGCATAAACAGTTAGGGTTCGGGTTCGGGTGACAGTCATACACACTACTATAGGAAGAGTCACAAAGCAAGCGGTGTGACTGTTCCAGCACACCACCTAGTGTGGTGACTGGCTAGCCGAAGGTGAAACCTGTGAACAAACACCATCTACAGCGGTGGAAATTGGGCTCTAAGGGAAGGCCTGTCCTTTCTGGCAGGGCGGTTCCCAGTCAAGAGTTGTAAATCTGAAACCGGTCCGTGATCGGACCCCTCTGCACATACAGCTACGGTCAATCTCACTGTGCAGGAGCGGTATGATTAACTTCCTAGCCACTAGTTGGCGGTGGCACTTCTGTGCCGGCCCGCAGCACAGTCATGGTGCCGTGAATTGAAGATGTCGATGCCGTGATTGAATCATTCGTAGAGCTCCAGAAGAAATCTGAAAGGTCTCGATCGGTGTGCGAGGGATCCTCCCCGTCCTCCTCGTCAGTAGTCGGTCCCGGTGAGTAGTCCGGTGACGGTGGTGCATCCCAATACAGCGGTGAAGCGGGCGGGACCGGGAGTGGAGGTACCGGGATGTAAAGCCCGATTGGTGCATTGTGAAGGCCTTGCCGAGCACGGTGCCGGCCGTGCCGGCGCGGTGGAATAGCAACCGGTGCCGCAGAAGTGAATGCAGGCTCGCTGGTGGTCGCCTCGGCAGCACCACCGACCTCCAGGCCGGTGTGGTCCGGTGCACATGCCTCGCCAAGAGCGGCAGCCGAGATTGGCGCCGCGGTGGCGCAAACACAGAAGAGAGCACACACCATCACCGCAATCGCCGAAGAGCGGCCAAACCCCCAAGGCGGTGCACCGCATCCCCGACGAGATGTTAAAGGCTGCGGGACCGCATCCTCACCGTCAATAGGGTCATGCCCAGCTGCAGACCCGTCCGCGTCGCCGTCGCAAGAGTCGGTCTCCGACCCGGCGTGCATGTACCGCATCGCCAAGTCCTTGCCCTCAGCCGTGATCGAGAGTCCCCCCATCCGCGCGATCCGGTCTGCAAAGCAGAGGTCGGGCTCGTGCGCGTGTATGGGGTCCACCGGCATCATGGCATCGGCGTCGGACGCCCCCGACTCGTCCGGGCAAACATGCGTGATAGCCGCCGGCGGTGGCGCCGGCGGTGCGT
>LGRX02032739.1:0-17036 GCA_001247695.2 Cymbomonas tetramitiformis
ATTTATCCACAGATATGATATCTCGTATGTGCGTATCTGTGCAAGGGTATGATTTGTACAAGGCTCACTACACCTTTAGCAAGGAAGGATCAATTTCCTGCTTCTATGCAACATAATGATAAAACATTAAGAGCAAGGTATATAGATGATCGACATGTATTAGTATATATTACAAGAAGTAAGGGCATGAGGCTTAATATAATGTTTAGCCTTCATAGGCAGCTATAATGTCTGCTGCATTGGTCAGCTCTGTGGCTTTGACCCAGGTGTCATGCTCAGGGCCGTAGCCTGCATATCGCACTAAATAGTACTTGACACCTCTAGTAAACTTATCCGAGAGTATATGTGATATCTCAAACAGTGGTTGCCCTTCTTCGGTGATCATCTGTGGCAGAGGCAAAGGTGCTTGGATCGAGTCATTGTACAGCTCTAATCTGGAAACAGGTTGTACCGGATGAATACGGATATCGAGGTCTCCGAAATCTAACTCGTATGCACGGCCATGGCTAAGCACTTTGGAAATGGTGAACGGCCCAATATATGGCTGCTTAAAGTGTCTGCCTGCCTCTGTCAAACCATTCCATTGAATAAACTCGGTCCGTAAAAGAACTTTCCGCCCAACTGCAAACTGTCGAGGCATGTGAGTCTTATTGAATCTGGCTTGGCTAATTTCTGCTGCTCGGAAAATGTTGTCTACCGCGTTGGCATGTACAGCCGAGTACTGGTCAAAATGATCTCGAATAGCTCTTTGTATTGGAACAGGAGCTTCTGGCGGAATAGTGATTACCAGGTCATGAGGCGAAAGTGGTTGCGCCATCGAGTCGAGATAAAACGGTGAATAACCAGTTGATGCAGAAACTGTGTTGTTAATTGCAAACTCCACCAGAGGCAACTTGTCCTCCCACGAATTGGCTGAAGTATCATTGCAACAACACCTGTGGATGAAAAAATACCATCTAATCAGTTTATAAACCAGAGGATGGGGACATCAAATCATGAATCAACAATTTGAAAAGTACCTGAGGATATCCTCGATGAAGGCATGGCTCCTCTCATTGGCAGCATTCGACTGTGGATGGTGTGAGGACGTCATAGACAATCTTGTACCAGTAGATTTCCACAGTGTCTGCCAGAATGTAGAGGTGAATCTGGGGTCTCGATCTGAGATGATGTTCCTCGGAAGACCATGGAGCTTGAATATATGCTGCATATAGATAGAAGCAGTATGCTGAGCTGTCCAGGTCATGCTGAAGGGAATGAGATGACATCGATGAGAAAATTGGCACATCACCACAAATATACTGGCGTACCCATTAGTGGTGATAGGCAGGTCAGTGATCCAATCAAGAGATACATCTAGCCATTTTGTCTTAGGCACGGAATATCGTATATGTGCCTGACCATAAGGCTTGTGTCGCCTCGTTTTCTGGCGCTGACAAACGGGGCACTCCCGAATGTACTTGATGGTTGCCGTTGTCATTCCTGGCCAATAATACCGGCTACGCAGAAGATGAAGCATGCGATTTTTGCCTACATGACCAGAAATAGTGGCTGAGTGGCACTCATGAAGGAGAATGTGGCGAAGCTGTGTGATCTCACCGTCATCTGTGGGGACTTTAGCTGTTGGTGGAATGTACAGCTGTCTGCCATATATGGTCTTACGATAGATCAACCCCTGAATGAGCTCGAAGCTGTAGCTGCTGACTGACTGTGATGAAGTCGATGATGTCAGTTTAGCCAAAATAGTCTGTGCAAATGTATCACGATCATATTCGGATATAATGATGTCGTGTAGCTGATGAGCTGATGAAGAAGATATAAGAGCAATGAATGTAGGATCTGCAGATGGCATGACCTCGCTGATGTCCATGTGCTGAAGACAATCAGTGAGTTCAAAAAGTGCAGAGATACGAGTGAGTGCATCTGCGACCTTATTCTTATCGCCAGCAATATGCTCTATACGGAAGTTGTACTCGGAGAGCTCATCCAACCACCGTGCCTGTTTGGGGCTCAGTGTGGATTTGGTCTGGAAATAAACCAGTGGCTGATGATCTGAGCGTACAATGGTCTCAGGAGCTCCCAACAAGATGTGGCGAAAGAATCGGAAGCCCTCCACAATGGCAAATAGCTCGATCTCAGGAATAGGCCAACGTCTCTGTGTATCGGATAGAGTGACGCTGTGATAGCCACATGGCTTCATACCTTTTCCTTGATCCTGGAGTATCACTTGACCAACGTGTGTGCCTGATCCATCGACCTCCATAATAGATGGCAGTTTCTGATCTGGAAGCTGTAGTACTGGAGCGTTGCAGATGGCACTTTTGAGGTTATCAAATGCCTGCTGCTGCTCAGATTCCCAGACAAACTCTGCATTATCTTTAAGGAGACGATTGAGCGGCTCGGCAACTTTGGAGAACTTTGGTATGAATCTCCTGAATTGACCGACCATGCCCAAGAATGACCGAAGGGATGACTTGCCATCTTTAGCCATACGGCGTAGAGGCTGCTTTCCAACGGTAGGACCATAAGACACTGGAGGCTGAATTGCCATAACTGCTCGGATTCTGTCTTCGATGATGGACAAGCCTGCTTCAGAGATGTGATGTCCGATGAAGTCTATAGATCTGACGAACAACTCCACCTTGGAAGGCCTGATGAAGAACTGGTGTTCTCTGCAACGCTGGAGAAACTGTCGGACATGACTCACGTGGCTGTCAAAATCCGGACTGTATACGATGGTTTCGTCCATGAAAATGACAAGGAACCGATCGATGAAGTCGAAGAATGCCCGATTTCCTACACGTAGAGCTGTTGCAGGAGCATTGGTCAATCCGAAAGGCATGACTGTCCACTCATAGGAACCGTATCTGGTGCGAATAGCTGTTTTGTGAATGTCATCTGGATGTATAGGGATCTGATGGAAAAACTGATTGAAGTCAAATCTGCTAAACCATCGTGCGCCTTTTAGCTGTTCAAGAAGGGTGTCGTGAGGTGGCAATGGATACGTGTCCTTAATTGTGATGTTATTAAGGGCTCGATAATCACAGCACATCCTCCACTTCCCACCTGGCTTAGGAGCGAAAATGATAGGACATCCATATGGAGATGATGACGGACGAAGGATACCCAAGTCGACATATTTGATGATCTGTCGTTTGAGTTCTTCCATCATGGGTACTGGGATGGTACGTACTGGCTGCGATGGTGGTTTGTGCCCAGGTTCAATGTTGATTCGATGATAACCACCTTCAAACCGTTCTGGCCTATGACCAGCTGGAAGATCCTCCTGGAATATGTCTGAAAAGTCTTCTCTCATCTGATCACGTGCTGCTGTGACCTCAGGGTCTTCCATAGTGGTGTCTGTGTCTGATGCTGTAAAGACCAGTCCACCGTCGACCTCTGAGAGAAAGAAGAGATAAGCTACGGCTTCTTCAGCCGAACCACTGGATCGAATGCGACGAAGGTGCTTTCTCATGGTGGTGGCGCTGACCAATTCCATTTCAGGAAGGTCATCTGAGTCTGGAGTCTGCTCAACTCTGGACAATACTGTGCGAATACTGGAGCCTGATGAATGCTTCCTAGTGATCGTCAGATTTTTGGTCTGAAAGTCAATGTGGGGATTTCTCCTCTCCAACCAATCTTGACCCAGAATGACAGTGAATGGTTTCATGTCAATGATGTAGAAATCTTCTGTATCCTTATACTTGCCCAGCGTAAATGTAGCTTTGGGAAGATAGGATGTGCATGGTAGTTGGCTTCCTCCAGCCAATCCCACTGAAAACGATGAAGAGTCTGTGGGTGCTATACCAAGCTGAGCAGCGAACTGTCTGTCAATGAAAGACGATGTGGCTCCTGGATCTACCAAAATGTGAGTACTCTGTCCATATACTTTCCCTTTGTACAACAACAGCTTCTTCTGTGATTTCAGCTGTGCTGTTTGAGACTGCATCTGTGCGATGTGCTCTGAGGGAGTGTCCATCTGCTGAAACTGCAATGTCAGACTGGAAAGGACTTCTTCTGAGATACTCTCAACCCGGCCACTTGCTTCAGTGGCATCTTCAGGCTGATCTACCCTCGGGGTGCTCTCAACACCGGTACCTGTGCAGTACCCTGAGAGTTTCCCTGAGGAGCTGGAGCTGAAGCTGGAACTGGATCTGGAGTTGCAACTGCTGCATTGATGCTGTGCTGACTCTTCAGTTCCTTAACCAAGGTGTTGATCGTATTGATGAGTTTGCCGGACCCATCCTTGGCACCCCGATTCTGCTGCTGCTGTCTCCGATTCTGGAAAGGACTCTGAGCTGGTGGCTTACCCTTGATCTCCTTTCCATCTGGGGTCTTGGTGGAATAACAATCCTTTTCGATGTGACCTACACGACCACAACGATTGCAAGTCTGAGGATTCTGTGATTTTCCTTTTCCTTTGCCCTTGCCTTTTCCACCTTTTCCCTTGTTCCGATTCTGATTGGAGTTCTGGCTGCCACTCTGATTCTGATTCCGATTTCTGTTGGATCTGTCATATGGCTTCTGGCCACGTCATTTGTCCTTATCCTTCTTGGCTGGACCTCCTGACGACTGCTCCTTCTGACCCCGATAGTGAAGGGTTTCTGACTGCTTTGAGTGAATGACATAATTCAAATCAAGCAGTATCTGTGGGGTTTCTTGCCACGACAGATTGTTCCTTTGCTCTTCTGTCAGGAATCTGAGTTGGAACTGTCTGCGGAGATCTGGATCCATACTGGTGACGAATCTATCATTTATTAGCACATCATTCAAATCAACTGCTGCTAGAGAAGCCAGTGATGTAAATGTGCGCAAATAATCTGCAAAGGTTTGGGTTCCTTGAGTCAGTGCCATAAGGTGTTTCTTGGCTACTGATCTCTTGTGAGGATTACCAAATTGTCTGAGGAATGTCTGTCTGACCATCTCATAGGTGGCATGTGGCTGTTGTGCCAAGACCTGGAAATAGTGTCTGTCGTTATTCTGAATAAGAGTCAGAAACACTGTAATCAAATCCTTGTCCTTGACTCCAGGATAGGTGAACTGGAAATATCTGTCCACCGTGTCCAACCAGACTTCTGCGTCCTGTCCTGATTTGAATTCCCTAGGTGGTGTCATTTTCACCTTTGGGACCAAACTAGGTGGAGCTGGTGCCGGGACTGAATCTGAATCTGGATCTGTAAAAACCATCGGAGGATTATCTTCTGTGAACTCGTTTTCTGGTTCCTTAGGCTCATTGGCAGGATCCCTAAATCGGCTCATATCTGGCTTCATACGACTGATGTTGTCATAGTAGCCTATCTGGTCATATCTGGTTTGTGTGTCGGCATAACCAGCGATCCATTTCGGGACTTTAAACCGGCTGTATGCATCATATGAACCAAGAATGTCGAAAAACCATGTCGATGGATCTGGGTCGATATTAGGAATCTCTGGCTCTTCCTCTTCGATTGTAACCATCTAAAAACAAAACACAGCACAAAAATACCTTCAGCTAATCGACTAACTGAGTGTGTGTGATTTATATGTTATATGTGGTATATCTGTATGTTTACATACATGTAGTACATTCGTACATAATAATGAGGTAGGTATATATATATATATATATATCCACCTTCTTCCCCCCTCAAGGAAGTGTGTGATATAAGACAGTTGTCAATTGCCTGTACCTCATAAATAGCATGCGTTCCATATAGGAAGCATCTGTTACAGTTTTAGGGTTGTTGCCCGATATATAATCATGTCTGTGTCGAATACAGCATGATATGTTAATGCCAAACACGAAGTTTTTCGAATATATAGTGGCATTTTAGGGCATGTTAGGTTACAGTGGCCCATATACCCAATAATGTGATTAGGGTATTACATGGTATCAGTAACCCTAAAATAGGTAAAAATAAAGCAGTATAAATATTTTGCAACTATTTTAAGCAAAACTGCATTTAATACCATACTGAATGTTAAGTGGTTTTCAGGAGGTATGTTACACCCCTAACACACACATTCAATTTTTAGGGTGTTACAGGGTGTTACACATGCTGCATAAATCAGGGATTGTTATTTGATAGCTAAATATTCATTTTAGCAAAAAAAATCAATCCGAAATTTTCAAAATGTATTTCACGTACAGCATTTTGACCGATTTAGTGTTACAGCCAATATGTAACCCCCACATATTCCACACCTATTATCTAGGGTGTTACACGAGATATGACATGTGTCATTATGATTTTCTCATACCTCAATAGGTATAAAATCATATTATCAAATAAAATAGGGTCCGATTTTCCATTTTCAAATCTATCGCAAACGGATTTCACCCATTTTGGCCGTTTTTGGCTATATGTATACAGTAAAACGCGGTATATAAGAACATGGACCTATAAGAAGCTAGCCGCTAGGTTTTAGGCTACTAGCCGTTGAAAGTGTAATGAAATGTCATATTAAATATGGAAAGTCGTTTAAGAAACCAGCCGCTAGCGTTTTTGCACCGGCTTCTTATAGACCGCGTTTTACTGTATATACATATCTCTGTGTGTGTGTGGAATGTAAAGTACAGAGCACTGCAAATCACTTTACCTTTGCACATGATAAATTTCATGGCATAAAAGTGAATTATGCTGTATATCAACATCTGAGGTTGATCACATTTCTGGGTTTTACTGATTTAAACCCATGGCAGTAAATGTACTTTCTGATGATATATATAGAGTTATCAACTTAAGCGGATTATCCACTTTAGTAATATTTATCAATCTATGATATGTTTTGAGCATAGGTCTGTGCTCTAAGATTTATCAAAATGATATATCTTATTTTAAACATATCAGGACATTGCTTGACATAATCAAAGCAGTTTGACACAACACATTTGTATGTGTGTGTTTGTCCTCAACAACTTCTATCAGATGTCAATATAGTTACTGCTCTGAAAGAGTTACATGCATTTTGAACTGATCAAATCTGTGTCAATTGTCATTATGCAATGTACTTGTTGTTGTTGCTCCAGCGATGATATGTGGAATGACGAATGGACTGCGCCCAACAGTTACCAGCTGTTGCATGGGCGCAGTATACTGCCTTCGGGTCTGGAGATAACTCCATCCAGCCCTTCAGCATGTTGGATTATCTGTTCCCATATCTATCGCCATCACTGACACTTCACACGCACATGTGTTTGTGAAGTGTTATCTACATTATCATATTCATGATAGATTTAAAGTTGGTCAATTCACTACGAATCAGTGAATATCAATACATACAATAATGCAGTGTTTGTAGCCATTATGGACATTCTGGCAATTTGGTTAGCAAAAAGAGCAAACGGTGTAAACCCGACAGGAACCACATATGGATATGAACTGAACTCGGAACGCCATAGACCAGACAAACCAGGAAATAATGTTATTCCTCCCTCCCAAAACCTATTAGAAAAGGACACCACTTTAAATATCTTTGCACGGTTCTTTTGTGATGACATCATTCTCGTGGGGGAAACTAAAGACGAAGTTCAAGACATGCTAGGTATAGTTAATGAATTTATGAGCTTCATTGGTATTCCCATCAATGTTAAGAAATCCAAATACTCTTACAGAAAGCGCATTAAACCTCAGGGCAAAACAGTAACGCGATATGACCCGTCTGATGATTTACTCATCTCAGGGGGTCACCTGGAGCCCAATACAAATGACTCAAGTCCTTCCATTGATTCGAAATGGATACCCCCTGAGTCACCAGAATTCCTCGATTTCTCCAACAGCAAAGAGGTAAACAGATATCTCGGAGTATGGTTTGCACTAAATGGGGAATGGGACAAACAGGCGGAAATCCTTATCGACAGACTTAAATCTACCTTAATATCCATCCAACTGCAACACATGACTCTACACCAGCTAAGATATGTTATAAATGCGGTTGTAGTTCCGAGGATGGCATACCCCCTTAAAGTTACCTCAGCAATTGCCAACTCCTCAAAGAATGTCGCAATTGAATTAGACAAAATGATAGCTTCGTTTATAATTAAATATTTGGGCTGCCCAGTTGACACCAATCACCAAATAATCTTGACAGCAGTCTGCCAAGGCGGGTACGGTATTGATAGTGTCTTTGATGTTGTAACCGCGTCGTGTATTACCGAAACTATGAACACTCTGTGTTCTGCGGATGAACACGAATATTGGCAACACAACCACACGGACCGTATCACTGATCCCCACCTCATCTCACTATACCGTAGAAACAGCAATCTATGGCTTAAAATAATAATTCAAAACATGAACAACGAAATGGGTAAAAATGCCATCTCGGGTTTCCCCTTATCACACTATGCAACCTACAGTCACACTAAAGACAAACGCTTTAACTGGTTTAGGCGTACATGTCACATTATGGCAAAACTTGGATACGCTATCGACTCTAAAAATTACCCTGAAAATGAAGCGGGTGAAACCACATTAATCACCACCCTTCCCAGACAACTCTACATGTCGAGGAATGTTACCTCC
Organism: Cymbomonas tetramitiformis; assembly: GCA_001247695.2. Taxonomy (NCBI): domain Eukaryota; kingdom Viridiplantae; phylum Chlorophyta; class Pyramimonadophyceae; order Pyramimonadales; family Pyramimonadaceae; genus Cymbomonas; species Cymbomonas tetramitiformis. Next base: position 8,505 of record LGRX02032739.1, read on the forward strand.
GCAATACAAAAATACAACCTCAAGCACACAGGTTCCTTTCTAACTCCCTGCGGTGGAATGTTAAAAAAACTGGCAAGAAAGTAAATGTTTTTTCAGGCTGAATGGCAGTAGACCCCCTGGATGGCTAACCGAAATCGAAAAGGAAATGCTTCAAAACCCCGTAGATTTGGACCCACAGGCTAGATATGTCAAGAAACAATATAGAGACAACATAGTACCCCCCGACACGGGTGAATTTCATTGGAAAGGAAATGGAGACCGAAATTCCATCTCTCTTATTCACATTACCAATATTGACTTAGAGGCCATGTCAATACAATATACAGAATACAGTAACAATGCCATAAACCCTAATGTCTTTATCAGAATCGAAGGTACCAACAGTTTTCAATACGACTTTGAATATAGCATCACCAATGACGGTTGCATCCTAATTCCAGCAGGTTCTATTTTCGAATATAATGACCATATGGACCCGCCCTCTTCTGTCCTTGCTACAATCAGTGATATTAACTCACACTATGATTACATCTCAGACAGACAGTATGAGACCATTATTGCCAGAATGAAAAACAAAACTGCGGAGGAAGAAAGTGAATAATACAGCTGCCCTAGCGACTCGGAAGAAGAATCCACCCCCAACGCTGAAAAGAGCAAACAAATGGAAGATTATGATATGGCAAGCGATGGTTCCCTGTTTGCTGGAAAGAAAACAGCATGTAGTGGGGCAGCATATGCCATAAAAAACTTTGACAACGGGATGCCACTTGTACGGAAGATGAATATCCCCCCCTCAAGAACTTTCTCCGCATCGGGGCTTCTTATCAAGGAAGATATCCAAAACCCGAGTAGCACATCTGCTGAAATTGCGGGACTGCGATTTCTACTCACAGAACAAAAAGAGAAACTCCTCGAATCCATTACTCCAATGGTACATGCCATCGACTCCATGGCAGCAATATCTGCTGTAACAAAGGATGGCAGGTCCATGAGTGCTCGAGACAAATTACGTGAAGCTAATCGCAGAGATGTGCAGGCTGTTCGCCTACTGTTAGAAGAACTTGGCTTTTACAGTGAAGGAGACTACAGTAAATCATCCTTAAATGGATTAGGGGTCACAATAATGACAAAGTCCATGACAGAGTGGACCGTACTGCTAAAAGAGCATCATTCAGAGGGGGCTGTTTAGACATCTCCCGCTACGACCCTGCCGAGGAACTACCCTTCTCATTATTCTTTTTTGAGGTCCCTATCTTAGGCGATATCCGTAGTCACATCAGAAGAATTCAACGACTCTCACACTATCATAACTGGAGAACTCTACAGTCCCAAGGGAAGTACCTGAGAATGCTCAACGAGAATAACACTGCCCCCACTAAAGATATTTCCAAAATAACACCTAAAGCTTTCACCGCTTCTAGAAGTAGAGAACTCCTGGGTCTTCAAGCCTCTCCAGCACGCTTATTTAAACTGGGGAAAATCGGGACTGAAAACTGCCCCTACTGCCAACAGAATACAAAATGTACCTTCGAACACATCCAACTTGAATGCCCAGGACATAATAATAGTTTGTATAGTCTTAGAACAACCCAAGATAGCGAACTGAGGAAAATCATCGCTGAAGAAATCTCAGAAAAGCCTAAACTACTAAACCCTGGAAAAGGTACCACATACATCAAAACACAGCCATCGAAACTTTTTCCACTTGCTGACCTGAAGACAGGAAATGAATGAGGAATTATACTTACACGCTCTCCCGGAAGCTAGCATGTACCGTGTATCAAGTTCAAAAAAGAATACCATTGCTGTGACCGCAAAGCCCGAAGTGGACCATGTTACGGGAACAATTAAATATCCCGAACTCCAATATGTCCAAAAGAAAGAGTTTTGGAAACTTTTGGCTTGGCACCGCCTTTCCAACAAAGCAGTCCCATGCTCACTTGCGGAGTACTCGAATAGGGCACACGATATTCATGAAGCACTCAATGCATGTAAGTTTGAATCGGGAGATCCTAAAAACGGCTACGCAATAAGAAGAAGCCTCTTAGATATTTTGGTGGATGACAGAAACCTTGACAAAAACGGCTGTGAACTTTTCTCCAACCCACTAAATGCCCACCCTAGAATTTATTCGAGAAGATGCATACCCACCACAAGAATGAAAAAAGCCCTCAGGCCCTTCTGCCATCATGGGAAAATCGGCTTTGATGGTCTCGCTTGGGATGCCTACGTGGACCCGTTAACAGGCATTGGCAGAATCGTTTACGGAAATCCCCCCTTTGATGGGAAGGATAAGGGCAAATCTTCGGCGGTTATTATGACTACCTTGGAAATGGGACATAAAGCGGCCAACACCGTCCCTGGATTTTCAGGAACATGGATTCTTCCGCTGTCTCCCAAAAACCAAAAAAGATGGTTTGATAAAGGTTTTAAACTTGTTTTCAGATTCCCGCATAACACTATTCCATTTATCCCACATGGTTATTGGACGGGTGATGACCCCTACGTTCTCCCAGGTGGCGGATGCTATAAGGATGATTTTTCGGATGTCGTTATCATAGCTATAGACAGTGCACCCAGTGATACTCAACCAGCCTTTGACTGGAGGCCTACACAGAAAAAGATTGCCAGATGGTTCCTCAATGTCCTTCCTAAGTCCAGAGTCACGGAGAAGAGGCTAGAATACACAGGAGTCAGCCCTGATATTTGGAATGAAGTTCTGAACGAAAGTGACAAAGTACTTCCTTCTTCGCTGTGCCCATGGCCCACTCAAGACCCCCCCTATCATCAGAATAGTGCTGAGCATTATTATGGTGGTCACCATGACACGACAATCACCAATGCAAATTCCAAGCCCTTCATAAGCACCGTGAAATGGCCCAAAGTACTTACACTCATGGGGTACCTCCCTCCTCTTTTTGGTACTGTCCTCAACACGATAGGTGTTCCCCGTGGCAAGATTAAACCTCTCCTTAAAAAACTTTCAAGAATTTGTAGGCAACACACCAAAAATAGGCGAGACGTGTTTTTGTTAAACACCACCACCACCTTAAACACTGACCCGCATACAGTTGACATCTCGAGCAGTGAAGCCATGACAGAAACAGAAGCTGTGCAACAATCAAACGACTTTCTTCAAACCCTCCTGCAATAATGCTGGACTTCGGGTTTAGGCTTAGTTATTATGGGCTCTGACTAGCCCCTAGCCTGACCCTGCTTCCGTCTCGTGTCCGTGACATCCTAGCACTGTACTGTACAGTAGTACAGTACAGTAGTACAGACTTGTTTCACTGTCTGGGTTTCCGAGAGCATAAAGCCTCGGCCAGACACTAGTTATGTGTTTATCTGTTTGATATTCAGCGAGCTTAGCCGGACAGTAGGATTTGTCTTTCTCGCAGCTTCTCCATCTTCTAGAGTTTTTTATTGCCTAGCACTTAGCTTTTTCTCTAGATGTCACCCTGCTGAAAAGTGGGCTGAGCCCCTTTGTGGGCGCGCTATAGCAGAGGGAGTAGCCCCTGGTGTTTTCACTAGCCTGCTTTGCAGGGATACCGCACTCTCAGGACTTTGTCCCCTTTGCTAGCGTAAATGTTTTATTATTATTGATTAGTACTTTTTTTGCCAGTGTGTGTGTGTGTGTGTGTTCACTTTTACACACTTTATAGGAAGATAAGTTCTGGACATCACAATATTTCCAGACAGCCTATCATGCAGGATAATCAGTATACCATGCACTGAATGAATCTAGCATGATATATTAGGTTAGAAGTTATTGTAATTCCAAGATAATCTCATTTGCAAAATGAGTTGCTGGTATATTTCACATACAGTTCCGGTGAGCAGTCCTTTCAGTGATCCACAGTAGAACGATATGTGGTCCGAGGAGTATCTCGACTCCACCGGGTCATATCGAGCTAATTACTGTGTTAAGATCTCTGAACAGGCACCTTACACTGTATGGGTTCGAATATAGTTAGCATGCACTGCAAGTATGCTTTCGTGCACGTCTAATGTATTGTGATTTGATGCCATCTATTCCAGCTGCTACCGTGATCAAGCTGGATAATATATAACATCTGTTATGATGATGCATGCACAACTTACAGTGTGGCAGTCATTCAGTATATAATGTGTATATACTTAGATGCTGCATGTAATGTGCGCTGCAAGTTAGTGTGTGTTCAATTAAACATCTTGCACACTATATTGAGATAAGCATGAAATGCTGACAACTTGAATATTTATGCAGTCATCAATATGTAGTGTGTGCTGCTGTATAATATCAGATGTCAATCATGCATGCGTCCAAAATATGCCTGCGAGTATTAGTTGTTGTGCAGAGTATTTTGATGTAAGTATGTATTGTGCAGTTGATCTTAACAACATCTCGACATCATCATCATCGCAAATTGAAATCTTTCATAGCACGCTGCAAATAACTTATGCAATAGGGCGCGCTGATGATGAAAAGCATGTATCGTCGTCGCCATTTATCAGCGCATTATACGAGCGCTGACATGTATACGGATCAAAATTCCGTCGATGACTACTATGCCATATATCATTCTGAACAATTTTCGAGCGTGATTCGAGCCGTCGCAAAAAGTTCGGCAAGAAAATGCATAATCGATCTAAATGGAGGTTTTATGATGTTTGGAGAGTTACTAGGCCTTATTAGGGCAATAATAAGACCCCGTGAGGATTTTTTTTTGGTTTTTTTTTGTGCTCGCCGGGGGGCAAAAACGCTGTTTTCGGGCCATTTTGAGTGGGCGGGGGCTAGAGGATTTCAGTTAGGTGACCAAATCGCGCGTTTGAAGTTCGTGGGACCTTTCAAGGACCATCACGGGCAACTTAGTGGAAGAAATGATGAGAATATTTTTTTTGGGTGCTCGCCGGGGGCCAAAATGGCTGTTTCTGGGGCCTGAGCGGACCATTTTGCGTGCGCGGGGGCTAGAGGATTTCAGTTAGGTGACCAAATCACGCGTTTGAAGTTCGTGGGACCTTTCAAGGACCATCACGAACTACTTAGTGGAAGAAATGATGAGAAAATTTTATTTGGGTGCTCGCCGGGGGCGAAAATGGCTGTTTCTGGGGCCTGGACAGGCCATTTTGAGTGCGCTGGTGCTAGAGGAATTGGATATAAGATCGGGATCGCGTGTTTGAAGTTCGTGGGATATTTTGGGGACCCTCACTAAACACTTTGTCGAAGAAATAATGAGAAAATTTTATTTGGGTGCTCGCCGGGGGCGAAAATGGCTGTTTCTGGGGCCTGGACAGGCCATTTTGAGTGCGCGGGTGCTAGAGGAATTGGATATAAGATCGGGATCGCGTGTTTGAAGTTCGTGGGATCTTTTGGGGACCCTCACTAAACACTTTGTCGAAGAAATAATGAGAAAATTTTATTTGGGTGCTCGCCGGGGGCGAAAATGGCTGTTTCCGGGGCCTGGACAGGCCATTTTCAGTGCGCGGGTGCTAGAGGAATTGGATATAAGATCGGGATCGCGTGTTTGAAGTTCGTGGGATCTTTTGGGGACCCTCACTAAACACTTTGTCGAAGAAATAATGAGAAAATTTTATTTGGGTGCTCGCCGGGGGCGAAAATGGCTGTTTCTGGGGCCTGGACAGGCCATTTTCAGTGCGCGGGTGCTAGAGGAATTATTCATAATAACATCGGAATCAAGTGTGTGCACGTTCGAACCGTGGTGTTCGGCAATTATAACATGTAGAAAGTTATCAACATGCCACAATATATTGCAAGAATGAATGCAAGCATGAAAGCACACCATGCATGCATGCAACCATGTGCATGAATATTGCAAGCATGAAAGCACACCAACACTAGCAATACTCTAAAATAACATTAACAATACGTAACAAACACATTATGTCCTACCTACCGCCGCCCAAAGTGTGGCCCCAACACATTGCAAAACTCATCAAAATTCAGGCTCGCATGGCTTAGGTTAGGCTGGCCACCTCCTTGGTTGCCGCCCAGCATAGCAGCACGCAACAGTTGCACCTGGTTCACAGACATGGTGACAGACATGGTTGGCTCCACCCCGTGCGGTTGCGCCTGCAACATCAGGCTGTTCATGCTTCCCCCCAGAAAGGGGCTCGCATATTGCTGTCCAAGCCCCAATCCTTGCAACTGCGCAAGCTGAACCAGAGGGTTGTTGCCAGCCGGTCCCTGAGAAGGAAAGGGGTTCCCAGTCGGATACCACGCCACCGGCATCGGAGCCACGCCAAAGCCCATACCAGCCACGGGAGGCTCAGACGCTACCGGCGGCGCAGTATCGGCAGCAATCGGCGGCGGTGTCTCGGCAGCAACCGTCGGCGCGGATTCGGCAGCAATCGTCGCCGCGGATTCGGCGGGTTTCGCATGGGCGACGACAGGTGGTTCGGGTTCAGGCTGTGTTTCTAGCTCTGCCAACTCTCGCTTCAGTTTAGCAAGCTGCAGCTTTGCTTTCACGTCAGCGATCTCCCGCAGTATTTCCTGACTTGCTGTCACGACCTCCGCCTGTGACACCAGTTCCATCAGGCCTGCCGCCCCCTCCTCCCTGCCGACGCTCACCCCGGCCACCGACCTGGTTTCCTCCGATGGCGTGCCTTGCCACAGATTCAGGGGCTCCAACGGAGAAAACATATCCTCCTCCCACCCTGCCTCCTCCGTAGCAGTAGCAATGGGTGTTGGCAAGGTCTCTTGCGACCCCACCGGAACCCCACGGGGACCAACCTGCCGCTTGGATCTGGTTCTCGTGGTAGTTGCCGCTGCCTCATCCGCACTCCTCTTCGTTCCTGCCACCTTCCCTGCCTTGGCCTTCTTCCCTGCCTTCTGAGCAGCAGCAGCAGCTGCTGCCTCCTTCGCTGCCTTCTCAGCAGCAGCTGCTGTTGCCTTCTTCTGAGCAGCCGCCGCTGCTGCCTTTGCCTCCGCTGCTGCCTTTGCCTTCGCCTGCTGCTCTGCCTTCTTCGCTGCAACCTTGGCTGCCTCCGCTGCTGCTTTCTTGCTCGCTGCAGCCTTCTTTGTGGCTGCCTCCTTCGCCGCCGCCTGCTGCCTCGCCACCTCCTCCCGCTTTCTGGCCGCCTTCTTGGCCTCCGCCGCTGCACCCGTTTTCGGGACAGCATCCGCTGGCCCCCCATACACCGGCTTCAGCTCACCAGCCAGAAAGCCTTCTTCTTTCTTCCAGTGGTGATTGAAGCTGGCGACCTGCTCAAAAGTGCCCGCCTTGTGCGCCTCCTGAAAGCACTTGCAGGCTTCCAGAAGAAGATCAGCAGCCTCCTTCCTTGCCTCCTCCTCGATCATAATTTGCAACCTTTTTCCGCCTTTAGCCGTGAGGCTGCTCACTCGGAACAGCACCAAACGACGCTTTCCTGACTCCGCCCCCTCCAGACTCCACGGCCCATACACCCAGCAACCCACCCCGTTCTGCGGTTTCCCAGGTTTCACCGCGGGGCCCGCAATCCAGCACTTGCTCGGGTGCTTCTCGTGCGTCACCACCCTCCCAAACGCCATATCCCCCGAAGACTATTCCGCAGGCTCACCTTCTCGTGGAGGGTCCAGGCGATCGTGGGAGAATTACAATTTATCGCCACGCAGTAGTTCATCTCCTCATACAAAGCTCTAAAATAATATTTTGTCATCGGCGGATTAGGCAGCAGCTGTCGTGAGTCCACGGCCTGTATCCGCGAGAGCGGACCGGACAAGGCCTGTACCGGAAACGTCACGTTCTCCGGCGGGTTCGCTCCCACCAAGTCGATGTAAAAGTGTACGGACCAGCGCGGCCACCCCGTGTGCTTGAACTCCGCCCCGCAATGCACCAACCTCCCATGAAACACCACCACACTCCTCGCATTCAAGAAGAGTGTTACCCCCGCCAACCCCCTGCCCTCATGGGATTCCCCCACCTTCACCTTGTGCGACCCAGGGTACACCACAAACTGATACTCCTCCGTGTACACCGTGAGCACTCCGTACTCCCCCTCGTCGTAGTGCCTCCCTTGCCGCTCCGCTCCGCAGTGCGTCATAAGGCATGTCCGTGCCATCATTCCAGAGCGCATTTCTAAGTCCCTGCTATCCACCTCCCCCAGCTTTCCCAGCACATCCCCCCCCAACGCCTCCAACCGATTCACCAACCCTGTCTTCTCCTCCACGTCGACAATGAACCGGTGATCGTCCGGTGTCGAGTGAACCTTCACCCCTTTCTCCTTGCACTCCATGAAGTTCTGCCGCACTTTTTTCGTCTGGTACCCTTTGTGAAACTCCTCGTGCAGGCTGTCCAGGTCCGCTTCATCTTGCATATAAGCGACGAAATAACCGGCTCTTTCCAGCTGCGCTTGCCAATCAGGAGGGTACAGCAAGGAAGGCTGTACCCTCGAAGCAGGATCCTCCTCCCCAGGCTCCTCTGCAGGTCCTGCCTTCATCGCCTCCCCTGCTGGCACCTGTGCAGCCTCCCCTCCTGCTGCCGCGATCGCCTCCCCTGCTGCCTGCTGTGCTGGCACCTGTGCAGCCTCCCCTCCTGCTGCCGCGATCGCCTCCCC
>LGRX02032740.1:0-20788 GCA_001247695.2 Cymbomonas tetramitiformis
CTTATACTTGCCCAGCGTGAATGTAGCATTGGGAAGATAGGATGTACAGGGTAATTGGCTTCCTCCAGCCAATCCCACTGAAAATGATGAAGAATCTGTGGGAGGTATACCAAGATGAGCAGCGAACTGTCTGTCGATGAAAGACGATGTGGCTCCTGGATCTACCAAAATGTGAGTACTCTGTCCATAAACTTTCCCTTTATACAACAACAGCTTCTTCTGTGATTTCAGCTGTGCTGTTTGAGACTGCATCTGTGCGATGTGTTCTGTGGGATTGTTCATCTGCTGAAACTGCAATGTCAGACTGGAAAGGACTTCTTCTGAGATACTCTCAATCCGGCCACTTGCTTCAGTGGCATCTTCAGGCTGATCTACCCTCGGGGTGCTCTCAACACCGGTACCTGCGCAGTACCCTGAGAGTTTCCCTGAGGAGCTGGAGCTGATGGAACTGAATCTGGAGTTGCAACTGCTGCATTGATGCTGTGCTGACTCTTCAGTTCCTTGACCAAGGTGTTGATCGTATTGATGAGTTTGCCAGACCCATCCTTAGCACCCTGATTCTTCTGTGGCTGTCTCTGATTCTGAAAAGGATTCTGAGCTGGTGGCTTACCCTTGATCTCCTTTCCATTATTGGTCCTGGTGGCAAAACAATCCTTCTCGATGTGACCAACACGACCACAACGATTGCAGGTCTTATCATTCTGTGATTTTCCTTTTCCTTTTCCTTTGCCCTTGCCTTTACCACCTTTTCCTTTGTTCCGATTCTGATTGGAGTTCTGGCTGCCACTCTGATTCCAATTCCGATTTCTGTTGGATCTGTCATATGGCTTCTGGCCACGTCCTCTGTCCTTATCCTTCTTGGCTGGACCTCCAGATGACTGCTCCTTCTGACCCCGATAGTGAAGGGTTTCTGATTGCTTTGAGTGAATGAGGTAGTTCAAATCAAGCAATATCTGTGTGGTTTCTTGCCACGACATATTGTTCCTCTGCTCTTCTGTCAGGTATCTGAGCTGGAACTGTCTGCGGAGATCAGAATCCATACTGGTGACGAATCTGTCCTTTATTAGCACATCATTAAAATCAACTGCTGCTAAAGAAGCCAGTGATGTAAATGTGCGCAAATAATCTGCAAAGGTTTGGGTTCCTTGAGTCAGTGCCATTAGGTGTTTCTTGGCTACCGATCTCTTATGAGGATTACCAACTTGTCTGAGGAACGTCTGTCTGACCATCTCATAAGTGGCATATGGTTGTTGTGCCAAGACCTGGAAATAGTGTCTGTCGTTATTCTGTATGAGAGTAAGAAACACTGTGATCAAATCCTTATTATTGACACCTGGATAAGTGAACTGGAAATATCTGTCCACTGTATCCAACCAGACCTCTGCGTCCTGTCCTGATTTGAATTCCCTAGGTGGTGTCATTTTCACCTTGGGGACCAAACTGGGTGGAGCTTGTGGAGCTGGTGCTGGTACTGTATCTGCATCTGGATCTACAAAGACCATCGGAGGACTGTCTGCTGTATACTCTGCTTCTGGTGCCTGAGGCTCATTGGCAGGATCCTTGTACCGGCTCATATCTGGTTTCATGTGACTGACATTGTCATAATAGCCTATGTGGTCATATCTGGTTAGTGTATCGGCATAACCAGCAATCCACTTTGGAACCTTAAACCGACTGTATGCATCGTATGAACCAAGTATGTCGAAAAACCAAGTCGAATGATCTGGGTTGATATCAGGAACCTCATGCTCTTCCTCTTCGATAGTAACCATCTAAAAACAAAACACAGCACAAAAATACCTTCAGCTAATTGTCTAACTGAGTGTGTGTGATTTATATGTTATATATGGTATATCTGTATATTATGATGAGGTTATGCATATACATATATCCACCTTCTTCCCCCCTCAAGGAAGTGTGTGATACAGTGGCAGTTGTCAATTGCCAATACCTCATTCAGCATATATTCCTTATAGGAATTAGCTGTTACAGTTTTAGGGTTGCAGCCCTACAGTCCTTGGGTTGTAGCCCTGCAGTTTTTGGGTTGTTGCCCTACAGTTTTAGGGTTGTTGCCCATAGTATTATCATGTCTATGATGATTTAGCATGATATAATAATGCCAAAAAACGAAGTTTTACGAAATAAAACTGGCATTTTAGAGCATATATAGTTACAGTGACCCTGTTACTCAATACAGTGTTTAGGGTGTTACTTGATGTCAGTAACCCTAATACAGGTAAAAAATAAGCAGTATAACGTTTTTGCAAAGATTTTTAAGCAAAACTGCATTCAATACCTAAGTGAATGTTAAGTGATTTTCAGAGGGTACGTTACACCCCTGACACACACATTCAAATATTAGGGTGTTACAGGGTGTTACACGTGTTATGTCTTTCAGGGATTGTTATTTGATAGATAAATATCCATTATAGCAAAAAAAATCAATCCCGAATTTGCAAAAGATTACACGTATTGTATTTTGACCGATTTTTCGTTACAGCCAATATGTTCACCCCTATATATTACACACCTAATATCTAGGGTGTTACACGAGATATGACTATTGTCATTATGATTTTCTCATACCTCAATAGGTATAAAATCATATTATCAAATAAAATAGGGTCCGATTTTCAATTTTCAAATCTATCGCAAACGGATTTTACCCATTTTGGCCGTTTTTGGCTATATGTATATATATATACATATCTCTGTGTGTGTGTGGACTGCAAAGTACAGAAGCACTGCAAATCACTTCACCTTTGCACATGACAAATTTCATGGCATAAAAGTGAATTATTCTGCATATCAACATCTGAGGTTGATCACATTTCTGGGTTTTACTGATTGAAACCCATGGAGGCAAATGCACTCTCTGGTGATATTTAAGATAAATCGACTGTAAATGAATTCACAGTTGTGTCAGATCCTAAGATATATTTGGATGTATACAACGAGTATATCAAGTGATATCTCTGTGTTCAAATACATCTGGACACTGCTAGATGTAATCTAAGCAGTTTTTACACAACACAATGTTTGTGTATGTGTACGTCCACAACCACCTTTTGTCAATTCATGTATGGTTGCTGATCTGAGTTGGTACATGCATGTGAAGTGATCATCTGTATCAACTGTCAGAATGCAATGTAGATATTGATGTTGCTCCAGCGATAATATGTGAGATGAGACGCATGGACTGCACCCAACAGTTACCAGCTGTTTTTGGGTGCAGTATTTAGCCTTCGGGTCTGGAGATAACTCCATCCAGCCCTTCAGCATGGTGTCTTATCCTGTTCCCTTATGTATCGCCATCACTGACACTTCCACGCACATGTGTTTGGAAGTGGGATCTATGTATTATGTATTGATACAATACTTGATCATTACACTTGGAGTCAGTGTATTGTCAACATGTATAATGAATGCTAGTGTTTGTGCAGTGTATAGTACTGCTGATTAGTACTAGTGTGTGTGTGTGTGTGTGTGTGTTTACTTACACACACTTTGCAAGATCTTTATGGATATCACAATATCCTAACAACCTATCATGCAGATTGTCAGCATACCACGTACTGATTACATCTAACATGATATATATAGTTTAGGGATTGTTGTAATTCCATGATAATCTCATTACGTGATGAGTTGCTGATAGATTTTACATGAAGCTCAGGTGAGCATTCCTTCAAGTAATCCACCATAGAATGTACATGTTACCTGGAGAGCATCTCGGCTCCACCAGGGCACGACAAACTAATTATGGTGTTTAGATTACTGTCAGGCACCCTTTGCAACATGGATTCGAATATAGACTAGCATTTACTGCAATATGCTTATGCTCTATGTACTACAGCTGTTATCGTGATCAAGCTGTACAGTATAATAAAGTATGTACCATTTACAACATTGCAATCATTCAGCATAAGATGTGTGCATGATATAGAAGTATATGCACTGTGTATTAATGATTGCTGTAAGTGAAATGAGTGTATGTGTGTGTGTGCTGATCTGCACACACATATTGTGCACAGATCACTGTGCTGCTGATAAGTATAATGCTGATGATCAAAAGTATTTGTGTGGTCATCAGAACATTGGAATCTGCTGCATGGTATAGTTGCATGGTATAATGATGCATGGTACATCTTGCTGCATGCACTTGGTATATACTGAATGGATAGTATATGCTGCAAGTGTGCGTGTGTGTGTGTGTGATATGGCTACACACACAACATATAGTACACAGACATGTGATTGCACAGCGTCCATATTTATCTGATCTCATCTACTTATATGTGTGTGTGTGTGGCTACACACACAGCATATGGTGCACACCCATATGATTGCAAACTTGTATGTAAATCTGCCAGTGAATGGATAAACATCATCTCTTATGTGCAAGCATCACAGATTTTAAGCAGCATGCTGCATATATATATATACCATTATCGCGCATCATCCGATCATGATGAATCTAGCAGGTGTGTATATATCCTGTCAAGCAAAATCATCATGCGCGCGTAGACGAGTGATTTTTGCAACCATTTAAAATGACGAGATTTTGATGCGTACACTGCACTGAAAATTAGTGCGAGTAGCGATTTATCAAAGTCGTTGATATGTGCGCTGCGAATGGTGAACATATCTCTGTCGCAGGTATGTATGGCATATGATATGTCAGGGTTATGACCGATGACATATGTGTCATACATGTCATACGTGTCATACCTGTCATCCATGTCATGTCATGTCATGTCATATATTATTATGACAGTCGGTCGTGTCATATATTATTATGACAGTCGACAGTATATGGTCGATCATGACTGTACAGGTCGAGTCGCGTCATACATTTATGACAGTCGTCAGTACGGTCGACTATGACATGTACAGTCGTACCATTTGTCATTCACTCACCTTGAGTGACACCTGTCATCGAGAGGCCAGGTTGTGGCATCAAGATGACAAAGCAAGATGAAGTCTTGAAGAACCGAAAGTGTTCGGAGAAAACTCATCTTCGCTTCTAGCATGTTCTGAACAAGCATGCGAGTATCATATGGCTTATTCGTTCAGCCGATACTGATTGTTCAACCAATGCCTTGGGTTCACAACCCAATTGTGGTGGCATCTATGAGATGCGGGGCATTGCGTAAAATGAGGTAGCGTTGGGCTACAGCAGTCACTTCTGAAGAAGCACTGCACTCATATCCACACAGACGCTGCGTGAGCTATTAACGTTCCATAATAGCCTCGCTATATATCATATATCATATCGCTTCCAAGCGAACCCTTAAGAGTGGTATTCTAATCGTCCACGCGACGAACGAGAACCTAAGTGTGCAGTGCAGCAAATAGAGATATATTGTATTTTGTGTGTGCAACAGGTTCGCGGATCGCGTATACATACAGGCGCCCGCATTCGCACATATAAGACATATATCGCATAACTACACTCGCTGCGGAATAAACAGTGGACGAAGTGCGCGGGAGATACCGTCGCTAACACTTACGCTCGCATAATCACCGTCAGAGTATAACAGCGCGAAGAGGTATGCATACAGCATACAAATCGCATACATACGCTGCTATCATTCGCAAAATTGCACGATATGCGACATACTGACGCGCAGATGAACAAATCGTCATCAGTGTATGTTCCGTACGCGAAATGGCATTCATATCATATGCCATACAAACCTGCGACAGAGATATGTTCACTATTTGCAGCGCGCACATCAGCGACTTTGATAAATCGCTACTCGCACTAATTTTCAGTGCAGTATACGCATCAAAATCTTGTCATTTCAAATGGTTGCAAAAATCACTAGTCTACGCGCGCATGATGATTTTGCTTGACAGGATATACATACACCTGCTAGATTCATCATGAACAGACGATGCGCGATGATGGTATACATATATGCAGCATGCTACTTAAAATCTGTGATGCTTGCACATAAGAGATGATGTTATCCATTTACTGGCAGATTTACATACAAGTTTGCAATCACATGGGTGTGCATCATATGCTGTGTGTGTAGCCACACACACACACATATAAGTAGATGAAATCAGATAAATATGGACGCTGTGCAATCACATGTCTGTGTACTATATGTTGTGTGTGTAGCTGAATCTGTGATATCACACACACACACGCACACTTGCAGCATATACTATCCATCGCATGCAGCGATATGTACCATGCATTATTATACTATGCAACTATACCATGCAGCATATTCCAATGTTCTGATGACCACACAAATACTTTTGATCATCAGCATTATACTTATCAGCAGCACAGTGACCTGTGCACAACATGTGTGTGCAGATCAGCACACACACACATACACTCATTTCACTTAGAGCAATCATTAATACACAGTGCATATACTTCTATATCATGCACACAACTTATTCTGAATGATTGCAATGTTGTAAATGCTACATACTTTATTATATTGAACAGCTTGATCACGATAACAGCTGTATTAAATAGAGCATAAGCATATTGCAGTGAATGCTAAACTATATTAGAATCCATGTTGCAAAGGGTGCCTGACAGTAATCATAACACCATAATTAGTTTGTCGTGCCCTGGTGGAGCCGAGATGCTCTCCAGGTAACACGTACATTCTATGGTGGATTACTTGAAGGAATGCTCACCTGAGCTTCATGTGAAATTTATCAGCAACTCATATCGTAATGAGATTATCATGGAATTACAACAATCCCTAAACTATATATATCATGTTAGATATAATCAGTACGTGGTATGCTGACAATCTGCATGATAAGCTGTTAGGATATTGTGATATCCATAAAGATCTTGCAAAGTGTGTGTAAGTAAACACACACACACACAATAGTACTAATCAGCAGTACTATACACTGCACAAACACTAGCATTCATGTTGACAATACACTGACTCCAAGTGTAATGATCAAGTATTGTATCAATACATAATACATAGATCCCACTTCCAAACACATGTGCGTGGAAGTGTCAGCGATGGCGATACATAAGGGAACAGGATCAAACAACATGCTGAAGGGCTGGATGGAGATATCTCCAGACCCGAAGGCAGTATACAGTGCTCAAATAACAGCTGGTCACTGTTGAGCACTGTCCATGCGTCTCACTCACATATCATCGCTGGAGCAACATCAATATCTACATTGCATTCTGACAGTTGATACAGATGATCACTTCACATGCATGTACCAACTCAGATCAGCAACCATACATGAATTGACAAAAGGTGGTTGTGGACATACATATACACAAACAATGTGTTATGTAAAAACTGCTTAGATTACATCTAGCAGTGTCCAGATGTATTTGAACATAGAGATATCACTTGATATACTCGTTGTATACATCCAAATATATCTTAGGATCTGACACAACTGTGAATTCATTACAGTTGATATATCTTAAATATCACCAGAGAGTGCATATGCCTCCATGGGTTTCAATCAGTAAAACCCAGAAATGTGATCAACCTTAGATGTTGATATGCAGTATAATTCACTTTTATCCCATGAAATTTGTCATGTGCAATAGTGAAGTGATTTGCAGTACTTCTGTACTTTGCAGTCCACACACACAGAGATATGTATATATATATATATATATACATATAGCCAAAACGGCCAAAATAGGTAAAATCCGTTTGCGATAGATTTGAAAATTGAAAATCGGACCCTATTTTATTTGATAATATGATTTTATACCTATTGAGGTATGAGAAAATCATAATGACACATGTCATATTTCGTGTAACACCCTAGATATTAGGTGTGTAATATATAGGGGTAAACATATTGGCTGTAACACTAAATCGGTCAAAATGCTGTACGTGTAATCTTTTGCAAATTCGGGATTGATTTTTTTTGCTATAATGGATATTTATCTATCAAATAACAATCCCTGAAAGACATAACACGTGTAACACCCTGTAACACCCTAATATTTGAATGTGTGTGTGAGGGGTATAACGTACCCTCTGAAAATCACCTAACATTCACTTAGGTATTGAATGCAGTTTTGCTTAAAAATCTTGGCAAAATCGTTATACTGCTTATTTTTTACCTGTATTAGGGTTACTGATACCAAGTAACACCCTAAACACTGTATTGGGTAATAGGGCCACTGTAACCACACATGCCCTAAAATGCCGCCATTATTTGGAAAAACTTCGTTTTTTTGGCATTATTATATCATGCTAAATCATCGTAGACATGATAATACTATGGGCAACAACCCTAAAACTGTAGGGCAACAACCCAAAAACTGCAGGGCTACAACCCAAGGACTGTAGGGCTGCAACCCTAAAACTGTATAAGCTGCTTCCTATAAGGACTGCAAGCTATAAGCTATAAGCTATAAGGTATATAAATAACTGACTGCCTATGTTTTCACACTTCCTCAAGGGGGGAAGAAGGTGGATAGGATTCACACATATCCGTTTCATATTCCGATCTGGTGATTTCTGATAGATTGCTTTTGATAAAATCACATTATTAATCGCATCCACAAATAACGTTGAAATCTGTACAACGTTAAATCCACTATCACTAATAAAGTGTAAACTCGGATGGGAAACTATATCCTAATGACTATAAGTTGACTCTTGCTCAGCATTTACATTCTCGAGTAAGTTTGGAATGCTGAACTATATACATAACATATAACCTGATGCCATGCTTAATTGCATTTCCTGGATCAGAAGATGATAGTTATATAATGTATATATATATATATATATCCCACCTGATGCACTTTGGCACTATAGCCGTATATAAGAGTGGGAAGGACAAGTGCATCGCTGTAAGACTGGTTGATATAGTCCCAGTGTTGAAGGCAGAATTTGGCACCCGAATAACAGCTGATAACTGTTGGTGACCACCATGTAAGACCTTCCAAGCGTAACTTCTTTGTCCTGAGATGCAAGTGAATTGTTCATAATATGTTGACATCACATAAAATCATTTTGATAAAAACCCTATATATTCATATGAGCTGTTGTCACTAACATGGGTTTTTGAATCGTCGAAATGAGTATAACTCCGATGAATTCATTAGTACAGAATAAGCTGTTGAGATTATTCCTCCGGCTGGATTGCAATCATTCACAATCCCTGTACATTCCGGTGACAAAATATTGCACTGGACTGATCACCACATTTGGTATAATCTGTGATATATAAATCACCAGAGAAAGCATTACAATCAGCACAATGCTGTTTAGACTCACAAAGATGAGTAATGTATATTCTCATATGTAATAAACAGAGGCACAATGTGACCTACGCTAAAATCGCGTATGCTCGGGCACTGTATTGTGACCTGCGCTAAGATCGTGTATGCATGGACACAACATGACTCGTGCCAATGACGTGGACATATTTTTTGCCACGACATCACATCTGAAATCAATAAATCACTCAGAGTAAAGGTGTTGACATCAGTATAGCACCATTATACATATAGTCATGAGGATTTTAAAGAAGACATAGTCTCTCCGATATTGACAAACATGGTACATATATATATATATATATCCATGCTCTCTGATCATATATTGACATACCACAGCATACGATGGTGGTAATAGCAAACCACTTCGCTGCTGGAGGGTAGTGTTGTATTTTATACAGCACATGCATGGGCAAGATGTGACCCACGCTAATGACGTGAATTCGGGCTGCATCCCAAAGACTGCGATGCACCTTTGGTGCAATGGGCTGCAACCCGAGAACTGCTGCTATACAGCTTCATAGAAAGCTTCCACGTCATCACATAGAGGTCGGACCTCTGTTGTATTTGAACGGCGCTTGACAACCGCCTAGCAATACACTTCCTTGAGGGGGGAAGATGGTAAGCTAAAAATACAACTAAAAACCAAATAAATAATAAAGACAAATAATAAAATAAAACAATATAAGTTGCATCATCGTTTTGTTTTGGTAAGCCTGACTATATACAGTCAAACCATGCAGAACTCCATGAAAGTTGACACATACATCAGCCATGACATTCATATGAGCTTGATTTTGAAGACCTAGACATTGTATACATCCGGTCTAGCATGTATCCAGACTAGAATTGTATATTGACACGGTGCAAGCACTATAGCCTCTGCCACCGATGATCATTGAAAAGGGCAACCATTCTTGATATTTTATACATATCATTTGATTGGATCATTAAAGGTGTCAAGATTACTCAATGCAATATGCAGGCCACGGCCTGAGTACAACACCTAGAAAGGTCAAAGCCACTGAGCTGACCGATGCAGCATAAATACTAGCTGCCTTGAAGGCTATACAATAAGCCTATTGCCCTTATGTCTTGATATGTATCCGTGTATTGGCATCTCTTTGAGGTAATTATGCCTATTGAGTGAGCCATACCAACCATCTTGTCTTCATTGATCATTACATATCTGATCATATTGCCATTGAGCAAAGCCTATTCTGTGAGATTATATATCACGAGACATTTCATTAGTGCACATTAAACAATTGAAGTGCAACAAAGATCATCAGCTCTACATCATACCAAAAGGTTGAGTTGTTGTCAATTGATTTTTTCAGACACCATTTCTCAGAGGTCTTTTCATCATGAAAGACAGAGTCTGTGCAATCATGGCTACTCAGCCTCCGACATAGCTGACATAGCTATTTAGCTTATGACCCAACCGTTGTTAAGCAGCCTCCACGCTATATGGCTGAAAAATGGTAAGCAATCTCTTCGGTCATTCTTGGGCATAAAGCAATCAAGCACAGCCAATCCAGGATGTTTATCCCAAAATTCTCTACGAATTATTCATATCTTCTATGTGTCATATGAAACAACCAATATTCCACCCTATGATGAAAGTCATCTCCTTCAGTGGTGATTTTGCATAATGACTTTCTTGCTGTTTATTTTCTTCTCATGCTGCAGGTCTGCTGCATCCCTGTGTGATTCGTCCTAGATGAAATAACAAGACAAGTTGAAGCCAGTTTTGCTTTTGGATGAAGAAAGCTCAGAAGAAGAAGTTACCAGCAAGTTTCGTAGCCGGTACAACGTTCCGGATGAAAAAGTAGCAAAGAGGCGCTTGCAGAATAAGAAAAACGCTGAGCGTGATGCCAAAAGACGTAAGAAACAATGTCCAGAGTGGATGTTGGACAGTCAATGGTAGCTTTAGCTAGAAAAGTACATTAGATTCAGATTCTGAACATTTTAGTGGACTTGAATGCACTCAAATTTGTACTAAGTTGCAATTGTCCAAAGTTTTATTCTGACATCACTATTTATTTGTGGAATAGCATACAATGGTATAAGCCATCCACATATAGATTGACATCATATTTGAAATTTCATAACATTTTGGCACATAAGACAAGCATGCTTCATTGAGGAATAAAGACTCTTTGAAAGCTCATTCGGGAATGTTTAGAAATTTGTTGCCTCATCCATTAGGCCACGAAGTCTTGGAAAACCTGCAATCTGCATACGGTCTCCAAGCACAGTTCATCCTCATTCTGGAAAGTGACAGAAATTGTATAGTCATAAAACAAGTCACAATTCTATCGGATTGAAATGACACATTCATCATTCATACTTCTTTATCATAACAAGTCTCTGAATAGTGTTTGCCCAAAAATAAAATGGGCACCATTGAGATAAGTGATCATGTGCTGAAGAATATACACATATCACTAGGCAATGCCATGTTCTATTCATAATGAAATGACATGTCAGCCATCCATCAACTACGAAAATACAACTCGTAGTAAGTTGTTGTCATTACGGACACTTCTTGATTGACTCTCCATTAGCTTCGATACCAAAGTTAACTTCGGTACTGATTTCTTTGTTCATCATGATATCATTATCCAGAACCATTGTCTAAGTTGGGTACACTATAGTGACCCTGAACTGACAAAGTATGTGGGCTGCAACCCAACAACTGCATTTGACATCATCTGGCATTTGCCACATTCAAAAACGTCAGGCATATTGCCAATATGACGTAGAGAGAATCAATGTTCAGATTGGCATTGTTACCTCTAAAGCATTCGATGAGTAATCTCAGTCTGATTCTCTATCAAACCATTTTTCACATAACATAATGATTGAATAACATCCTCCATCACCATCTGATTGGTTTGATACATCTCTTTTTGCGAGGGGGAGGAAGAGTATAGATTCATTCATTTTTCATACAGCTGCCACAAATTAATTTACATCATTGTGATTTTGCTTGGAAGATTAAAAATCTTATCAAAAGTTCCAGCATCTGTGTATAGCAGCCATAAAGTTGATGACACGGTACATCATGCCGATTGAAACATCAAATGAAGTCTTATTTGACTTATTGACACATAAAGTTCATTATGAAGAAATCATAGATGCATATTTCTCCGGCTCTATCATATTATATGAAGGGCACTGACACTGGAGAACAATAGTTTTTCAAATGTGAATAAGCTATATTGTAAGCTTACGACCATCACTTTGACGTCAACAGCCTGAGATGCTGATTGTCGAAATTCAAGAGTTGAAGGATTCGATGAATCAACCTTGATACATGTGTTTTGATTGATAAATTGTTGATCCATGGTTTCTCCCCAAATCTAGAGAAGCTGGCACACAAGTTGTTGCCAATGTCTTAAGGAAAGCATCTGAGCAAAGGATTGCTAGTTGTGCCATCAGGCATCGAATTCCATAACAGCAAAGCCGAGTGAGTAAATCCGCCACTCTAGCTATTTGCCCGTCATTCCTTCCAGGTTCATGACAAGAGACAATTCATCAAAGTCATACACCAATGCATAAGTCGCATGCATGGTTGCACAGTTTATATCCGAATGCCATTCCATCAAGGTTGAGCATCTTGACAGTAACACTGGCCAACCAAAAGCCTTCCTGTCTTTGGATATCTTGAGTACTCTCATTTCCAGCTCTTTGGACTAGGAAGCATCATGACTGTGCCTCGCCAGGACGCTAATCCTCAAAGCCGCACACTTGAGGCGAGCCTTATGAGACAGTGACCTTTGGCTTGTGGGGCGTCAACCCCTTATCAAATCCTGAACACTTGTTAACACCTGGATAAATTTATCATGATGCAACTTAAGTGGGATTATAAGTTCCACATAATCATATTGTCTACGTATGCTAAAGGCATAACTGCCGCATATGATCACAATAGGTCGCAGCTTCTATAACATTGTGGCTTCTGAGTCAAAAGCTGATAGCCAATGACTTTTGCCAATAATTGCCGACCTAATAATAATCAGGCCGTGGAAACATGTACCCAAGAGGTTTTCATCCATCGGTCGTATAAATATATCAGGGCTGCATCCCAAGAACTGCAGGGCTGCATCCCAAGAACTGCGATGCATCTTCGGTGCAATGGGCTGCAACCCGAGAACTGCAGGGTTATATCCCTAACATTTTTTACCCTGCATCAAATTGATATGACAGGAGCAGGAATTGATCCTTCCTTGCTAAGGTGTAGTGAGCCTTGTATAAATCATACCCTTACACAGATACGCATATGCGGGTACCAATATCTGTGAAAAAACTGCTAAATGCTACCTTTGCCAAAACCGTGGTTTGTCATCGGATTCTTGGCCAGTCATCCGAAGCTACCGGAGATATTGACTGAGGTAGAAGGAGTTGTGATCCTAAGTTGTGCTTGACAAACATGACTAAATAAATTTCACATTAGTACGTGGCGAATCCATTCTCACTCATCGCGATAGATGTTCGTCAAAGCGTGCGTACTGGACAAAAATATTGAGGAGTTGAGCAGACCGGTTAAGGATTATAAGTCCAATTCCGTTAAGCAGGGCCGCTCCGTTTGCATTAAAACAAGCCCCTTTGTTCGTTTATTATCGAAATCGGGCTCCCCATCACCGCCTAGGATCCTCCAAAGTAGCTTAAGGAGGGGAGGAAGAGTTGGGTGCACTATATCAGGCCGAGAATCGTTCGAATATAATTCGTTATAATCGTGGGATCATCGATCGCGCAAAGGCGACGACGGCTAGCGCAAATAATCCGTAACGTAGACTTCGGATGCTTTGAATCGTCTAGCACATACATGATAACGTGTGGATCAATCAGTAATCCAGCGTAGGATTGTATCGCGAAAACGCTCTTCATTGAACCTTGGAACGTCACTCAACGATACGATTTCCGGAAAGGTGGGCTGCATCCTAAGGACTGTATGGCTAAATGCCTAAGGTGAGGGACTAAAGTGGACTCAGTTCCCCCCAATAACCTAAAAACACCATGAGGGACGCCTCAAATCGGTGTAAGAAGACTGGTACCAGCAAGAAGCGACAACAACAAAGACATTAAAGACATATACAAAGGTATGCCCGTTGTGAGGACACAACTCTCTTAAGAGGGGAGATCTGTCAGGGTTATGACCGATGACATATGTGTCATACATGTCATACGTGTCATACCTGTCATCCATGTCATGTCATGTCATGTCATATATATTATGACAGTCGGTCGTGTCATATATTATTATGACAGTCGACAGTATGGTCGATCATGACTGTACAGGTCGAGTCGCGTCATACATTTATGACAGTCGTCAGTACGGTCGACTATGACATGTACAGTCATACCATTTGTCATTCACTCACCTTGAGTGACACCTGTCATCGAGAGGCCAGGTTGTGGCATCGAGATGACAAAGCAAGATGAAGTCTTGAAGAACCGAAAGTGTTCGGAGAAAACTCATCTTCGCTTCTAGCATGTTCTGAACAAGCATGCGAGTATCATATGGCTTATTCGTTCAGCCGATACTGATTGTTCAACCAATGCCTTGGGTTCACAACCCAATTGTGGTGGCATCTATGAGATGCGGGGCATTGCGTAAAATGAGGTAGCGTTGGGCTACAGCAGTCACTTCTGAAGAAGCACTGCACTCATATCCACACATACGCTGCGTGAGCTATTAACGTTCCATAATAGCCTCGCTATATATCATATATCATATCGCTTCCAAGCGAACCCTTAAGATGATACGAATGCCATTTCGCGTACGGAACATACACTGATGACGATTTGTTCATCCGCGCGTCAGTATGTCGCATATCGTACAATTTTGCGAATGATAGCAGCGTATATATGCGATCTGTATGCTGTATGCACACCTTGTCGCGCTGTTATACTCTGGCGGTGATTATGCGAGCGACGATGATTTCTCGCGCACTCCTTCCGCTGTTGATTATGCAGCGAGTGTAGTTATGCGATATGTGTCTTATATGTGCGACTGCGGGCGCCTGTATGTATACGCGATCCGCGAACCTGTTGCACACAAAAAAATACAATATATCTCTATTTGCTGCACTACACACTTAGGTCCTCGTTCGTCGCGTGGACGATTAGAATACCACTGATACGGCTGTAGATACAAGCGCCGTGAATATATTATCAATATACAATGAAACACTGCAAAGTTGGACAGCAATGCAGGTGAACGGATGAGCGGGTTTGTGAGTGCAGTCTCTGTAAGAGGATCTGCTGAAGCACAACGCTTCCTCACTTTTATACCTACGTCACCCATCATCTTAGATGGTACCGCCATTGGGTTGTGAACCCGAGACGTAGGTTGAACGACCAGCATGGTAGTAACGACTAGTTCGTTCATGCTGCACATGCGAGTTCTGCGCATGCTGAAAGCTAAAGATGGTTCTTGGTTTGTTTCCAAGATGTATCTTTACTTTGCCATCTTCGAGTTCAATCATACGAACTCTCGATGACAGGGATGCCTGATGATATGACATAATCATCTGGCGACATGTACAGTCATCGTCGACCGTACTGACGACTGTCATAAATGTATGACGCGACTCGACCTGTACAGTCATGATCGACCATACTGTCGACTGTCATAATAATATATGACATGACCGACTGTCATAATAATATGTGACATGACATGACATGGTATGACATGTATGACAGGTATGACACGTATGACATGTATGACACATATGTCATCGGTCATAACCCTGACAGACTGTCTCACCAGGTATATTTTCATTCTATTATGATATACGTGAGCTTTTTCCTTCCCACTGACGGCTGCCGAGAGTTGTCTCGGCGTTCACAGATCTGCCGGTCTGGCATATCTAGCACAAAGGCCAATTTTTTTGGGGAAAAGGCTTATATATATAGGGCTTTTTGGATCATTTTTCAAGGCGGGGCTTTATCTCGGCGCCGGCAAAGGTGGGGGAGGGGCTTTACCTTCGGCGCCGAAAAAGGCGGGGGTTGGCTGGGCTTGGGTCAAACCCCCAAACGATTTCCGCCATTAAAAAAAAAATCAACCTATAACCCCCTCCCCGCACTTTGCTTGTGCGCTTGCAAACCCCCTACTTCTCGATATCATTGCTCCCCTCCGGGCAAAGTGTGGGCAGCCTAATAAGAGGGTAAAGGGGAGGGGGTCGTGGAGGGGGATGAGGAAGAAAAACCGAGAAAGGGAGACAATGGGGGAGAAAAAGGGGGTTCGGATGGAAAAGGGGGAGCGGAAAGGGGAGAAAATGGCGGGAGAGAAGGGGGGCGGGGGTGAAGTGGGAAATTGAGGGTATGGGACGGGGGGAGGGAAAAAAATCGATTCCCTTGATTGATGAGAATCAGGATCGATGTCGATGTGGTGCGGTCTCATCGTGAAAGTCCCCCTTCTATAAAAATGCTGGTAATGGAAAATTTCTGAGTATTTAAAAAATCTGTTTAAACTCAATAGGGTTAGGGTTAACTTCTAGGGTTAAGGAAAACGCATTTCTCTCGAGAAGATACTTGTATGTGTGAACTGAAGGAGGAGTGGCTGACACTGGCCACCTGAAGGTCCTGGGTTTGTGACAGCACCGTGGGGTTTTTAATCACATATTTCGATCTGAGACATGGATGATTCCATAAGCAGTCTGCCTAAAGACGTGCAGGAAAGGATATTTTCGTTCCTAGTGGCCCCGCCGTCTTCCTCCGCCTCTTCAGATTCCAGCTCACACTGCACGACGACACTCTCACCTGCAGCAGCCCAGCGTTCGCCTCACGTGGCCGGAAGGTCCGTGAATCTGTTCGACCAGTACCTACCAGGCGAGTGATACGGAATCCACACACTGTTCTTTCGGAAAAAACTAGCTTTGGGAGCTTCTTCCCAAAGCTTTTAATAGAGTTCACAGCTTCCGCTATCCTTAATTTTATCCACGTATGTCAGTGCACCCCACAGGCGTCTTTAGTTTTTCAAAGTTTCTTAAACGTACAAGCAGTTGTCGCAGATCTCGTTCAGCAGTTAAAGAAATCTGGAGTTGCTGTCCACGACGGAGTCCTCGGAGCGGCCGAGGTCAATCCCACACCAGGAGTTATGTTGCTCGCTTTGCAGTTTTCTGGTTTGCGCTTCGAGGCACGCACGTGCCGTTGCCAGCGCTGCTTCTTCACGGCTCCGGCCTGGGCACGTCTGCGCACCCCCCTCGGCGACACAATCGCAGTTACTGTTCGCGGCCCTTATGTGCCGCTGCATGCGCTGTTTGCAGCGCACAAGCATACTCCAAGAAGCGCGCGGCGCGTTACAAGATGGCGTCCCTGCAAAAGTCGGTGGCGGCAGCACCCTGAGGTGAGCGCCGGTTCTGTTTGTCGAATACCATAATGTATGTAGTTTGGGCAGACCCTTCGCCTAGGGTTTTGCTCTCCAGCTGCAAGCTCTCGTGTGCCATGAAGTCATTGGTGGCTATGGTAGGCAGCACTCAAAATTCGAAGTCGGCAGTTAACGTTTCGCCCTCGGAAGTAGATTTTGACTGGGATAGGTATTTTGTCTCGCACATAGGTCTGAAGATCGGTCAGTTCGTGGCGACAACCGGGTGTGGCTCTCTCACGAAGGGCCGAGCGTCGCTGGTCGCGAAAACATCCACTCCCTCGTGCAAGTGCGGCTTTTTATCCTCCCGCGTCCTTATCATCCAGATTGCAAGTAGATTGTCGGTTCGTGCCCTGCTCCCGGATGTGGTATCGCGATGGTTTCTGCCGTCTCTGGCCACCTGTTTGCTTGTAACTAGGATTCTGAGGGCTTTTTGGGGGTGGGGTGGGGAAACGGCAGGTCCTGAAGAAACTGGGGCCGACGCTGCTTGCAAACGGCTTCGAGGTGCGGAGCTCTTCTATCAGCAAGGGCGGCTTGAAACTTCTGGCAGCTTCGATAACTCCTGTCAAACGGCTGGGTTGCGGAAATACTGTGGGGTGGCTGAAGACTCCCCTGGAGTACGGACGCGAGACCCATGGCGATAGCATACGAGTCATCGTAAGCTATCGCTTCCGGCAAAGTGGCTATAATACCAGCGTTCGCGTATGTGTCATGGCCTCGACGCCGTCTTCTGTCAGCACTTCGCTGCTTCCAGCTCTGCGGCACATAACCAGCTCCAAAGACGAGGCACCTCAACATCCCAGCAGCTAGATTTCGGGCAACTCTTTATCCGAACGCTGGAGGTTGTCTCTCACTGAATCATATGCCGGGTGACAGGTGAATGGTGCCAAATCTGTGCAGCTTGCTGTTTTTCCAGGTACGAAAAGAATCGGTCTCACGAGTGGAGAACCGTAAAGGCGCAGTATCACGGCTCGTCGCAGTTAGCAGTCCTCGATGCCCATACAGAGCCTGTAGCCGCAAAGCTTTCCGGTCATGACAGTGCCTTGACCTGGCGAGTGTTGGGACTCCCTGGCAGGCCAGGGGACACTTTACAAGCGGCACAGAGACACCTCCCCGTCCAGGTGGCACCCGGCGGCGCCTTCAGAGGAAGGGCAGGTGGAAAATATGCTCAGAACGAAACAGTTGTTGGTCCTAAAAGAGAGGTTTTTTTAATTCTTATCTTTGAGGTCGTTTTGGAGCGAATCTCTGCACCCGCCCCTTCAGTATCTGCTGTCAGTATCGGCTTTCAGATGTGGAAATACGCTTTCATAGCATCACCTAAGGGCGTGCGCAACAGAGGAACGCTTCCGGGCGTGAGACCGCGCTCATGGGAGGGTTGACTTTTGAGAGCGGCTGCGTTTGAGGAGCTGGGTCAGGGTGAGACGGAGTGCGCAACAATGCTGACTTCTGTGTATGGTTACAGCCCATTGCGAAGAGTAACCATCATCTACTACCCCAACGACGAGGAGTGGGACCCACAGGAGCTTGGCGGGGCGTTGCGGATCTTTGACGTCGGTGCTATTCCCCAAGGTAAAACGTGCTTGCGCTGCTCCCCACCGGGAGTGGCAGAAACCTTTGGGCGCATCTCTCAGAATCGAACTAACTGCATCCGATGGCGGGCGGCGGGGCATCACGGCAGCGTGTGCACACGGGCAAGAGGGTGATCGTCCTTGGGCCGACATAAGCCCCCGCGGAGACCGGCTTGTCATTTTCAACAGCGTCATGGAGCACCAGGTGACATCTCAGCCGTAGCACTCGGCGCCGACGTTGCCATCGCTTGCAAGTCCTCCCTCCCTCACAGGGATATCCCAGTATCTCGCCTGTACCGCGGTCCAGGCCCCGCTGCGCCGAGCAGGGATATCCCAGTATCTGGCCTGTACCGCGCTCCGGGCCCCGCTGCGCCGAGCAGGGGTATCCCAGTATCTCGCCTGTACCGCGCTCCGGGCCCCGCTGCGCCGAGCAGGGATATCCCAGTATCTCGCCTGTACCGCGCTCCGGGCCCCGCTGCGCCGAGCAGGGGTATCCCAGTATCTCGCCTGTACCGCGCTCCGGGCCCCGCTGCGCCGAGCAGGGGTATCCCAGTATCTCGCCTGTACCGCGCTCCGGGCCCCGCTGCGCCGAGCAGGGATATCCCAGTATCTCGCCTGTACCGCGCTCCGGGCCCCGCTGCGCCGAGCAGGGGTATCCCAGTATCTCGCCTGTACCGCGCTCCGGGCCCCGCTGCGCCGAGCAGGGGTATCCCAGTATCTCGCCTGTACCGCGCTCCGGGCCCCGCTGCGCCGAGCAGGGATATCCCTGTACCGCGCTCCGCAAGGTGAAGCTGCTCCGCGCCGCGCTCTTGAGCTCCCGATCCTGCGTGGCGCATTGCCAGCATTCTCACCGGAGGATAGTGAAAACCAGAGGTACGGTGTTGGTGCTTTTGCCCGGGCAGGTGCTGCCCACCCACGCGCCTCGCTACGCGGTCACCATGTGGATGTCCTGCGCCGATATGGGAGGTGACGTAGGGCCCTTGTGTGCCAATCAGGCTTGGCCATCAAGCCCTCACCCTGATGTCAGACAGTGCGAGCCAGAACCCGGTGGCATTTTTCCGCCAGCTTCTGCTCACCGTGCTGTATGCAGAGCTGGAGGGAGGCACTTGCACTCTGAGGCTTTTCACTGAACCCCGCTCACTTTTGCGCATACAGGACCGCAGGACACTCTGAAGGCTTCGACAGACCATGGCCCCAGCCAATCGCTGCCAATTGCTCGCGCTCCGGAGATGCAGGAAGCACCAGGTGCACCTCCGCAGGATAGAGCCTTCGAGATGGTTGCAGCATGGGGAGGGTCGAGGCGCAAGACGGGTGTTGCTCCGGACGGTGTGCTCTGCTGGTTTGATTGTTTCTTTGCAGTGGCCGAGCAGGACTGATTGCGTGGAGTTGTGGGTATTCTCTGGGCTGGTGCGCCTGCCCTGGCATTGCACCCATGGGGCTCCGGGGGTGGGTCTGGGTGGTAAGGCGGGCACCGCACAGGGGAGCTGCATCTCGAGGGTGCAAGGGACGGGTGGTAAGGCGGCCCCCGCACAGGGGAGCTGCATCTCGAGGGTGCAAGGGATGGGTGGTAAG
>LGRX02032741.1:0-18210 GCA_001247695.2 Cymbomonas tetramitiformis
TGTTACAAGGTAAGACAGGCATCCTGGCCCGCTCCCAAATATTGATACACTATATACATATTATACAGACCAGCATTCTGGCAACTTTTGACGATTTCTAAACAGGCTCCCTTTGAGGAGGTGGTGGCAACTGAGGCAACTGGTTTTGGTTATTCCTATTGTCATTCTTATTTCGTTTGTCCACCCAAGTCACATTGATGGATCCATCCTTGTTCAACGCATAAGGGGACTTGCAGTCCCGCAGCATATGTGACCCCTGGCATTTTGGACATTTGGCATTACCATCTGCAGGGGCTCCCGGGTTTGCAGTAACATGCTTAGTGGCTCCTGATAACGAGGCCTTCTTGGATTGGGTTTTAATGAACATCTGCAATTCTGACTCGTGCGCATCATCCTTCTCGCACTCTGGAACTGTAGCCCTTATTTGTTGATGTGCAAACAGGGCAATGTGATTGTCCGGCAAGGACGCATCCCTAGTACCTCCCGCCAACTCCCTCTCGATGAGAGTGGCAAGGGAATACAAGGACTGAGGAGTCTCCGGCTCCCTCGAACTAGCTCCCGGCAAACCAAAAGCAGCTGCCACCTATCGCATCAGCTTCGGTATCTCCGGCACCGATTTCCCCGGGGTCAGGCACCAGTCCAACAGCTCGCTTCTCAATCGGTGTGCTTTCAACCAGTTGGAGACCCCCTTGGTCTCCTCTTGCATGGATCTTTGGAGCACTGAGTCCACGTACGCCTGAATGTCGAATCCCGGCGTCACCGATGATGCCAATCCCAAAGGAGCCTGCTCCCTCATGCCACCATCCATCTTCATTTACTTGAGGTTGAGGAAACACTCACATATCGTCCTTTGCCTCGATACAAACATGTATAATAATGTGTTACAACAGTAACATCTTCTCGCCCCCACTCTGACAATGCACGTAATGCAATAATCATAAGGGGTCATAATCTGAGGCAATCACATCACCCTCCCTAATCATTAATTCCAGCATCAGCTTGTCACGAGCATGCAATTTTTTCATCGATCGGATCAAAGAAATTTTCATACCTATCCTCACATCGAACAAAGCAATCATAGTCATCATAAATGCAGTACTTATTGTCCAACATTACAGGAACTATTTCGTCATAATTAGAGCAACTTCATCATCATGATAACAGCAATAATTTCAATCCTATTTTCAGCAATCCTCACAGCAATTCAAGTTGTAACATAACAAATTCATATTTTCAATATAAACAAATTCATATTTTCAAATAGCATTCATCTCAATTGCAGCAATTATTTATCATCATAACAACAGCAAACAATTTTGATCCTAATCACAACAATTAATGCCACAATTTTGAAACAATGCAACAATCAGGAAATTACAACTCTCATGCAAGACTGCCCTCAGAAAATAATACAACTATATCTACCACAGATATGTGAATCTGTCCTCCCCATATGGGAGTTCATCCACAATCAGCACAGATCTACACAATGGACATCTGACTACTTTTCTATAGGTCATGGTGAAAACAACATGTATTGCTGCTGGCTGGACCAAGCTGGTCAAATGGTACATTTCATTCAGGCCATCGAAACAGGCTACATGATAGTGGTGATTGCATGCAGTTGACACACACGGCATCTCTCCTAGCAGGCTGGCTAGGCAAATGGCACAATCATCTCCCACCGTTGGGGCAGTCAGAGTTCTTGTGAGCACCACTTCATCATCAGCCTCCCGAGCCTGCAATATCAACCAATTTTTGTCAAGAAGGCCCATAACCAGGAGCTTACATCCGACCAGATATTTTGGAACCAATTGTCCACATAAACAACCCCCACGGGGTACAATGTCCCTCCAAGAGGAGACACCTCACAGATTGAGGATTTCAAACAACAAAAAACCCCCACGGGGTACATACTCTTCCAAGAAGAGCCTCACTCAGTGTGAGGATAACCAAGTTCTTGTTGTCCCCACGGGACACAAGCAGCATTTTAAATTCAAACTTTTTAAAGCAAGTCAAAACTTTTTAAATTGGCAGGCTACAAACAGCAGCATAAAAGTTTACAAGAACCAAATTTCACCACCTAGGAAGCGCCCACAAGCCCAGGCACTGCGCTCCTAGATTACTGCAAGGGCCCTAACTAATTACTCTTTGTGACACGAGGACGGGGACCGGACTATTCTAAAAGAGGGGAAGAAATTCCTAACTAGTGAAACGGGTTGAACAGGCTGATTAAGTTTGTATCAAACTACAGGGAAGGAGAAGGCCCTAGCAAATTAAACCGAAACGAATTCAAATTTCTAAAGGAAAAGGAGAGGGCAAGCAGGAGCGCTCGGGCTAGCTACCTGGGCTGGTTGCAGAGGTTCTTGTGCTTGGCTTGCGGGGGGGTCGAGGCCAGAGAAAAGACCTTGCTCCGCATTCGGGTCCGTGTGCGGGCCGAACCCCGGCGGGTACGTCGGGTTCTGCGCGGCTCCCGGCCGGACGTACAACGGGGACGGGGGCCGTCGGGGGCCCGTGCCCTCGGTGACCGGGACAACTGGAGGCGTTTGGTGTCCCGATTCCCGGGACACCAAGTCAGTCGGGACGTCCCCCATTGGCGGGGGGACCGGCCCCCCCGCGTTCAGATCAGTACGCGGGGTCAAAGTCACAGGTGTAGCCATATCCCCCGTCGGGGGCGTACGTGACCTCTCCAGCACCTCGCGGAAGCTCTCCAAATTCCGAACCATAGTTGCTCTGGACTGGTTGTTCGACACCTCCAGACCAGGGACCTTGGCACAGATCTTCCGAAGGTGCTCGGTCTTAAAGATTGAGGGGTTCAGAAGTAATTCCTTGCTAGGCAGCACGAAGAAGTTAAGTCCAGTAAAGGCGTTCACCGTCAAGTCGGGAATAGTCAGCCTTTCCTCCGTCGCGTGGTGGACTTCATCGCGGGACGCCTGCGGACGGAGAGGGAGGCTGGCCCCCCCCGCAACATCCTCCGCCAAGGACGTTCTCTGCAGCACATTTCTTGCCGGAGGAGGAGAGTCAGCGCGTCCAGGGGCAGCTTGGTCGCCAAACGACAATTCCTGCAACAAGGACGGTCCGGACGGCGACTCCGGCGTTTCAACATTCTCTCGGGACCACCTTTCCCCCGCGTCGACCACCTCGTCACCGTCTTCTGATTCATTAAGACCCAACGAGCGAAAGATTGCGGGCTCCTCCCGCGGAGGGGAGACCCGCAGAGCCGCGGTCGCTGCATTAAACGCGGACGACATAACGTTGGGCACGGAATTCTCATCAAGCAGACGGGGCCGTGCGCTGCGGGAGGCGCGGGTCGCCCTCCGCAAATCAGAACTAGTAGCGATTGCTGCGGAAACCATGATTGTAAGAAGAAAACTGAGAGTTTTCTGATCTGTGACAGGTGACTGGAAGTATGACAGTCACCGGGAACCGATCTGAAAACTGAGGTTTTCTAATCGGTCGGAGGCCATAAGAGCCGTCTCAGTGACTGAGAAGGCTTCTTGCCGTGTTCTGATTAACTGTGTGGAAGTGTCTCGCTGCGCGTTCCGTAGTGAGAATTTGTTCGTTGATTACGTAGCGCAGTTGAGAATTTTTATCTATTTTTGTGCGCGGAATGGAGTGGTACACGGACGCTGAGAAATGCCAGCTCAAGATTACGGAGTTGGAGGCGCGACCCCAGTATGTGGCAGCGATTATTGCTTTTGGTGAGGGAGAGGAGCTTACGCCTGAACAGGGGAAGCTGATGGTCCAAATGGGTCGCTTTACCAATCGGTTGGCGCAATTGTTGGGGGACGCGACTCAAGCGGCTGGAAAGCGTGGGCGCCCTTGGGAAATGCCTGTGGACCTGGAGAACTTTCCAGGGTCTGATCGTGTGGAGCTGACCAGGGCCACGAACGAAAAGGACAAGGACAAGGGGTTGCGCAAGCAGTATGCTGAGGTCCAGCACCACTACGTCGCTCACGTCACGACGATGGCAGCGGTGAAGGACGTTCAGCAATTGGTGGTGGGTTTGGAGCTGCCTGAGGACGCGATTAGGGCCCTTGAGCGTGTAATGGACCTGGCTGAGAAGGGCAGGGAGCGAGCACGAGCTCGTGCCAAAATGTTGGCAATGGTCAGCGACAAGGGGCCTGAGTTGGGTTGGCCGATGTGCGAGAAGTTGGAGTTGCGCTCGTATGTTGACAACGAGGAGGAAGACAAGGCGATGCGAAAAGCCGAGAAGTTGGTGAAGGCGGAGAAGCAGGTGGCTGCTGCTGCAGCAAAACAGCGCGACCAGCCGAGGGGGAATTCAGCAGGGGAGCGTTTTTCTTATGAACATCCTGTTGTGAATGTACCTTCCCCTCCTATGCCCCAAGATGGTGTGAGGATCCAGTGCTGGAATTGCCGCCAATGGGGGCACCACCAGAACGACTGTACCCTGCCTCGCGGTGCTGGTCGTGGCCGTGGACGTGGTGGATTTTGACCGTGTGGCCATGAGTGCCGTTGGCCATGAGTGCCGTTGCCGTACGTCGGCGTGTGATCGCAATGAACTTTGGTCTGTGCGGAATTGCCAGACGTAGGAATGAATTTTGAAGAACCCTAATTTGTATGGCGTGATGCCGTTGTAAGCGAGCACGAGTCTCGCGTGGTGTGAATTGTGCGAGTTTTTGTTTGAGTGCTTTTCAAGTTTCTTAATTGTGCTTTCTTTGATGCGTAGATGCTTTCTTGGGGCGATGTGTCTCGTGGACGTGTATTGGCGTCGTTGCCGCGATTGCGTGAGTCTTGATGTTTTGACGGAGTGTCGATGTGAGTGCTTAACTCCGATTGTTTTTGCTGTGTTGTCTTAATGCTGTCGGTAAATTTTGCAGGTTTGGGCTTCTGGTTTCGGCAGGCAGCAGGGCGGTCTTGCTGAGTTGCAATGCTAGTTGAGTTTGTTGCAATGCTAGTTGAGTTTCTTATTGCCCCTTTTCCGCACTGCTTTGTGGTGATCTTTGTGGGCTTGCAGCGGCCGAGTTTCCATTACAAATGTGTCATTTGTCGGCTCTGTAGCCGTAGCCGATTAGAAAACTGAGAGTTTTCTGATCTGTGACAGGTGACTGGAAGTATGACAGTCACCGGGAACCGATCTGAAAACTGAGGTTTTCTAATCGGTCGGAGGCCATAAGAGCCGTCTCAGTGACTGAGAAGGCTTCTTGCCGTGTTCTGGTTAACTGTGTGGAAGTCCCGCCCCCCGCCCTTGAGCAGGTAGCACCGTGGCAGCGGTGATCGGAGTGCACTGGTAGCAGCTGAATGGAAGATTGTTCTTGGCCCGCAGAAGGGCAGACGGATCTTTGTTAGGCTCCGTAGAGAGTAGGCTGTGGCATTGCACCTGTGCAGTACTGACTGTTTTGGCAGAGACTAGCAACAGTTATCCCTCATGGGGGCCTGCGAAGGACCCTCATGCTAGTTCCTGCTTTAAGTGCTGTGCAGTAGACTTAGCTGGGTGTTGGTGCATTGCCAACATACCTGACTTGCGATGAGCAGGTACCTGTAGCTTTGGAGGGTTTCAGCCCCAGCTAAGTATTTGAACCGTAGCCTAACTCTGAGTGAGAGAGCCGGATATTTTATGTCTCGTGGTGTCGGGAGTGTGGGTACCCCTTGGGATAGCATCCGTGAGAGGTGGGACCTTGTGGGTACCGATTTGGGCTAGGGTAGTAGTCGTATGTCATTATAATTTCCACACGCAGTGCAGCGGCCGAGTTTCCATTACAAATGTGTCATTTGTCGGCTCTGTAGCCGTAGCCGATTAGAAAACTTGCGTTAGGAAACGGAGAAGAAAGACGCAGCAATCGTCAGCAGGTAGGAAAAGTGAAGTATTTTCACCAATTTCCGACTTAAGAGCGACACTCTGCGACACTTGGACTACGAAGCTGGAGGTGAACCGCCACTTCGCGATTCTTCATTTCCGCGATCCGAGGAGTGAGATCGGACGATCCGTCTCCTGAATGACGGTCATCACTGATGACGGAAGGAAAGTCGGCGATCAACAGTCGCACAGTCGAGTGTCAGTGTGAGTGTCACCTACTGTACTGCTGGTACTGTACCCGAGTGACACCGGGTAGCGCTAGCGCTAGCGCTAGCGTTCGTAGCTTGTCTCCGGGTTTTGACATTTGAGGTATAAGGTGAAACGAAACTCGAAGGTCATCCGAGTCGGAATACTTGTGGCGAGCAGCGAAGTTTTTCGCCGCCAAGCGATTGTAGAACGCAATGAATATGGCGTTGGGCGCACGGTATCTCTCAGTGTTGGAACGCGTGCAGGTGCGATTCCACAGACCAACCCTTCGCATACGAAACCCTATCGCGTGCGATTGTTCCAAAAATTGTGCGGAGTTTGCTCAGCGATTCCCTGAACACTTCTCCAGGTAATTTTTCTCAGAATTATCTCAGTACGGTGTTGATTGCTGATCAGAGCACTTGAGATCTGGACCTTCTAACTAGTATTCCCTCTGCCCGTATGGTGATGCAGCGCCCTTCCAAGGAAACTCTTTATTTCCGCACCGGTACAAATCGTCCGAGGCTGCAGCGAGGCACGCACCTTTTCAATTGTCTCAGATTTTCAGCCAGCTACCCCTCCTTTCCTAAGGTTACAACGCTGGGAAATTACCGTACTGATATATTCGGTAATTACCCAAAACGTTGTTGGGACATTTCAGGCTTATGCGAGTGCGCGCTCACTGTGCAGGAGATGTCTGCGCCTCTTCAAAGATGTCCTCATCGAAACCAGGTTTTACTAGTCAACACAAGCTCAACCTGGGGATGCAAAAGAGAAATCGGCAGACCCGTCTTCGAGTAGCAAGTGTGAGTCGTCCTCTTCTGAGAAGCTCTTCCTGCCATGTTTGCTGAGCCTGTCCTTTGCTTCTTGAATCTGCTGGATGAAGGGTATCAAATTTGGCGTACCTCTATTTTGGACGTTAATCTCGCTATTCAGCTTGCTTGCGCTCCCCTTCAGTCCTTTGATAATTTCTTCCCCCACCGACTGACTCCAACTATTCCAGCGCCGCTATCACTCGTTCTCACTCACTCTCTAGATATACCTTTAATGGCCTTCTTCTGCAATCTAAGCTTAACTCCCCGTTAGATTTTCTCCCTTTGAAGTGGGCTATCGTGCACAACCACGTGCCAATTCACCGCCTCGGTATTTTTAGGAGTTCATTACCCGCTAACGTCTTACACACTCTAAACTAGTGCAACGGAGCCAGCTAACTGCTGAACTCACACTGACTGTGGGCCTCCCCCTATCACTGCGACTGCAGGACGAAGCGTACGAGAGTACAGCTATCCGTCTGGAACCTATCGAAAACGTGGAGGAGGAGCGCCGGTGGGGCCTGAGCAAGGGGCCTTCTTTCACCCGCTTACTTGCACCTTGGAGAACGTCAGCATATTGGGGTGTATCAGAAATGCCGCTCTCTCTCTCTCGCTCGTGATCCACCTCAGCTAGCGCACTTCTTGGCATAGAAGAGTAATCAAGAGTGCGGTGGGCGAGCAGATTTGTCGCAGGCGTTGTAAAGTTTTGGCTGAACGAGGAATGGGCCGTGCTTGACTGTCACGAAGCTATTGGAGAGGCCGCAGCTGAGGTGCTGCTAAAGCCCTTTAGTCCTTACTTTCGATTAGGATGCTAGTAGGCCTCTGCAGTCGGCTGCGACTAGACTTGTAGTGAGCGCTTAGACTAGTTGCGGCTTGGGTTGCCAGTTGAATCCTGAAGCCCATATCCGCAGCTGGATTACTGCTGAAGCCCGTTAGTGCTAGAGCCGTCCGGCGTGGCTAGGAGCCAGCAGAGCGATAGAGCCCTCCAGCGCGGCTGGGTGCCGGTAAAGCCATTGAGGCCTTGGCCGCAGCTGGGTGCCGACGAAAAAGCCCTCGGGCCACAGTTGGGTACTATTAATACCCTGGAGCCATCGGGTGGAAGCTGGGTGCCGGCGATGGCCTAGAGCCCTCGGTGGAAGCTGGGTGCCGGCGAAGGGCAGGAGCCCTCGGGTGGAAGCTGGGTGCCGGCGAAGGCCTAGCTGGGTGCCGGCGAAGGCCTAGAGCCCTCGGGCGGAAGCTGGGTGCCGGCGAAGGCTGAGAGCCCTTGGCCATGGGCATCGTGCCATTTTAACCCTAGACGCGCCGGCTGCATCGGGCATGTCGATCACGCCCTAGCATCGTCGAGTGCAGCTGGGTGCCAGAAAAACCTTCGATCTTTATGACGCGGCTCGGAAGCTTCCCTTTCAGAGGTGAGGTGCTGCTCTGTTCCTTCATGGCTCGCTTGTAAAACTTCTAGGAGAACTTTGCTGGGTGCCTGGGCACCACCTTTGTTGTCCAGGTATATGTGCAGCAACGGTTGGATGGAGAGGATGACCTCGGAAGTATTGTGCTCAACCTTGGGGTATGTTCCACGTCGGGTCACGATTGCACTTGGGCTGAGGCAATAGGATAAATGCATACACAGCATGCAGCAAGCGCATGACATAAATGTGCTATGTTCACGAGTGCACTGATGTATGCATTTATGGCATCTTGCCGAGTCCACTGTTGTCCCGTCTTCAAGCACCAAAGGTCTCCTCTCAAGGAAAGTCTCTCACCGCCATGGGCTTACTAGTTTTCTGCAAGTGCGAAGACAACGGCCTAAGATGAAGCCTCCTCCTCACGACGTAAATTACTTTCCTTCCTCGCATGGAGCGCCTTGCATCTTCTCACGGTGTGCATGTTTTGGAACAGGGCGAGTTGCTTGGCACTGACTTCTCGGAAAGCTTTATTGGCCCATTCGAGGTTGGTGACTGACTTACACTCGGAGCCGATATGCCCACGTGTTCTCCCCATCATATCTCAAAAGTGGTTGCACGATGTGGACATTTTATCTCTCATTTCCCTTTAAGCAGTTCCATAGAGGACGCATCTCTTATGTGAATTCC
This sequence comes from Cymbomonas tetramitiformis, assembly GCA_001247695.2. Taxonomy (NCBI): domain Eukaryota; kingdom Viridiplantae; phylum Chlorophyta; class Pyramimonadophyceae; order Pyramimonadales; family Pyramimonadaceae; genus Cymbomonas; species Cymbomonas tetramitiformis. The sequence goes on from LGRX02032741.1 coordinate 8,904, forward strand.
TCACCACATCCGTGAGCCTTTTCATGACGGGCGCACTTTTAGTGTCCCAAGGAATTTCGTCTCACACGTCAGAATATGCTTTCGGTTTTGATGACTTCGGGGTGAAGGGAGCTTGGATTGGCGATTGCGGTGGGGGATAGGTGGCCAACAAGCTTAGCGAGATTTTCATGTTGCGAATGGGTCTTGAAGTGTGCTGCATCTCAGATGATGATAAAACATTGATCGAGCGTTACCAAAAGAGCTTGTAGGAGGAGTACTCTAACTTGCAGTCCAAGCTCCCGCAGGATGGTGGTAGATGTATCCCAAGAACACTGCAGGCCCATCATACCCATGAAAAGCTGTGCATGTGACACACTCCCAAGTTAGCAGTGCCAAGGACGGGATTCAATGCAACCTTAAATTTACTGTTCAAACAATTGCAATAGTGCGGGGGCAGAGGGGCTGCTTTACCTAACTCCCAAGCGTTTTAAAATCAAGTTTGAATCGTGGTAATTTTTGGTTGGTAGTATTTGCGTGATGTACAAGTTTATATGTGGCAGATTTTGTGAAATTAGCATGGAGCAATGTAAGAATTTCAGCACGAATAACAAAGTATTTGTTTCATGCTATTTTTGCAATAGCTCTGGTGTGCATAGACAAGGTACGTCACGATGTCATTGGAATAGTCTCACAACTAGATCTATTCATACGGCCATACTTGCAGATAGGCATGATTTGTTTGTGGTGAGCGTACAAATCAAGGTCTATAACTCCGAGCTTGTATAAAAGAAAAAGACGAAGATTATGCTGGCTCTTCTAGCTGATAGAGAGGGGGGCGCAAGTCGAGTATGTGTCCCTTGGTGTTTCCCCTTATAAAAATTTCTCTCTTTCGTGCACTAGGACTCCTACAGCCTACGATTTTACCATATTTTTTAAATATTTTTGTACGGTACTTACATCGTACAAACGAGCCCCCGAAATTATGTCCGAGCCGATCGCAATGGCGGATCAAATCAGGAATTCAGGGTTTTCGATTGACGGCAAAAAATATTATGAAGTGATGAGTTAATACTTCTTAGCGCAGTAAGTTTATAGTTGTTAGTATGCTTCCTGGGGAGCATGCTGATACCTTCACATGCCTCAGACCACGTCATATGAACCGTACTGAAGGAAATCTTCAGGATGGGTATGAATTGGCGCTTTTACACCTCCGAACGCTCAATCGGGCATCCGGTATACCCCAACTTAGCGTAGGGCACATCTGATTAGCGCAGCGGATGCGCGAGACGCTCAGCATCACAAAGACAGTTTATTTTTTACTTGGTTCCCAGCGATTCTCCCGCAGATATCGAACATCAACTGAAAATCACTTTTCCCGCAAAAGTAGTTGAGTGGCGCAAAGCCCAAACCCGAACCACATCTTAGAATGTCGAGATTGGGCCACTCGATCCCAGGATTGTTGGTACCCACTTGTTACCAACAGTCCTGAGAACAATATATGATGCATTTGCGGACGTGAACTTGTGCAAATGCTTCATCTATGCATAGTCAAGCATGCAAAAGATTGTCCTCGTCGGAACCTCTTACGGGTCGCTGAAAGAACTGTTATTAGAGAATAAACGCGAGTGAAAACAGGAATGTTGAAAATAATCGACGGTACATAATGCCGATCTATCGATTTCAGGGATTCTGCACCGTCATCTTGATTTCAAGTCCCATTGCGAAGAAAAGCACGATTCTCGGACACAATTTCGGGGGTCCGTTTGTACTGTAATTTATTCTTTGGTTCATTTCTAGGATATTGTTATACTATTTTCAGAATGCAGAAGGGGAACATTTCTTTTAACCCCCCAAAAGTTTTCCAAGGTTTCCAGGAATTACCCACTGCGGCGGGGTAACGGGGGTAATGGTGACGAGGGGACGGTGTTGAGGGCAGGTGCGGGGCGATGGGGAAACGGATGTCATACCGAGGAGGCAAGGGTAACAAGGCGTGTGGGAGGGGGGAGTGAGGGTAAGTGGGTGAGGGGCAAGGTGCGTGGAAGCGGTGCGGGAGAGGAATGGGGTACGGTTGGGGTGAGGGGGAGTTGCATGTTACTAGGGGGGCTGATGGATATCGGGTAGAAGCTCGCGGTGCACGTGAGCAGGCCAATCCCATAGCCACCTCGTGCGAGGTCGCTGCCCCCTTCGCGCGAGGGACGAGGCCCGGAAACGCCTGCGGCAACGCCCGAGGGAGCCGCAACAGGACCTGAGAGGCTTGTCCACAAATGTCACTACTATCGGTGATGAGTATGACGTCTCTACATGTGACACACGTTTAACGTTATTAGTGACATGATACCTTGCGTTGTCACTGTGACACGAAAACAATTTCAGTCGACGAATATCAATATGGTTTTTAAGCGAGCGCTGCAATCTATAATTCGACTCCATTTCGCGGCGATCTATAAATTTTCGGCGATCTATAAAAACAACACTGTAGAAAATATATAAATTTGAAGTCATTTGTGGAATATTTATGAATTAGTCAGACCCACAAGTGTCACTCTACAGAAGCAAATTGAGGATTCTTGATTTATACTCATATGGATCTTCATTTATAAATTATGCGGTTAGGGAAAACTAGCAATGGAGAGCCGCAGCCGACGCGATGGGGATATAAACCGCTACTTGTCCGAACCTGTGACTGTCGATCAGTGATCATCGGACGGAGATAATTGCGGGGATATGTGGGGGGACTCTCGTAGGGGGAGTGGGGGACTCTCATAAAGATATGTGTTTGATATAAACTAAAACGTTGTGTAGTGTAGGAAGCAGGCGGGGGGAGGGGGTGGGGGTTAGAGATACGACGCATCCCCCTCCTGTTCCCCCCTCCTCGTTAATCGATACGAGCGCGCGAGGGCGAGCGGACCGGGGGCAAGGGGAGTAACTGCACAGTAGTTGCGTAGCAGGGGAAGCAACCAAATTGATTTCACAGTGTTAAGAAAAAGCCTCGACATCGCCTCACTTGTTCCAGTGAGCTAACACTGCGGAAAACACAAAAGTTTAGACGGAATGCAGAAGTAGGCGTATATTTAAAAAAAAAAATCATGATACGATAACGATAACTTTAGCGTGTTAAGATAAAAGTGAATTGCAAGTTCTTTCACCTGTGGAAAATCCAGTTTTCCCCGTTGATGACTGGAGCGAGCATCACGCATCCTTCCGCCGAAGGGCCTCCGCGCGATGTGATTTTTTCTTTGAAATTCTTGCGTCCTGGACAATCCATGGCCGATCTGCGTGCAAAGGTCACTTCTCATTTGTCTTTCAATATGTAAGATAAATAAGTAACGTCCAGGTCTCCCTGCAACGCAGATGCGCATGGGTGCGAACATTTTAGCTCGAGATGAAGCTCAAATGTTCCTGTTCGTCCAAACCCATCCTAGTTCAACCTAGAAGAAAAGAATGAAAATATGATTTTTATTTTGAGTAGCTTCAATTATAGGTCGCGGTTTGAGACTGCGCGAAAAAACGCAGTCCCAAAGGACCCATATATACGCGCATTCATGCTGTAAAAACACGACTTGTGTCGCGAACTTATGCACGAAGCGTCCACACAAAGCATAACTCTCTAGCCCTACTACTAAACAGTCTTATTTATTGTCAGCGCTTCCATAACACTAGCTCGGCTTTGCATATGTTGCCTTATATGACTGCACAATTGGCTTGCTACTGTAACTATACAAAATCTCAAAATTTTTGATATCTCCTTATCTCTTCTCACAACTTATGCAAGCTCTTTTTCTCAACATGAAAAAGACTGTTAATTACAGTTCTGACGCTATCGCACAAGAGCAAGTCCACAAATGTATATCTTTACAAGTAGAAGAATACTGTATCTTACAAATTATCTCATAACACTGCTGTTTTCGCGGTCTTAAGCGAGTCCTGGCTATTTTCGGAATCACTGTTACGAAGGCAAAACAAAAATGAGCGTCTGCCTCACTCTCGCACGCCGCCCTACTTATTCTCACTATCTCTTAACAAGTGTAACACCCGCTTATCTTTCCGTATCTCTTCACTGTCATAACTCCTCACGCGTACCGTACAGCGCGTGTCATATGTTCGTCACAGAGACTGCTACAGCAAGTGTCACAACCCGGCTGAGGTACACGATAAGCCGTGGTTTGTGACAGCTGTCGCGAACTTATGCACGAAGCGTCCACACAAAGCATAACTCTCTAGCCCTACTACTAAACAGTCTTACTTATTGTCAGCGCTTCCATAACACTAGCTCGGCTTTGCATATGTTGCCTTATATGACTGCACAGTTGGCTTGCTACTGTAACTACACAAAATCTCAAAATTTTTGATATCTCCTTATCTCTTCTCACAACTTATGCAAGCTCTTTTTCTCAACATCCCCCATCTGTAGCTGCCACTGGTAGCACAGACATTAAACAAGAGCTTGCTCAGCATCTTCTGTCGTGACACCATCCATCGCGAACTTGCCCATGCTGAAGGTAAACATACCCACTCCAGAAGCTTCTCCTCCTCGCAACATCCTGGCCCGTGTCAAAGGATTGCGAAACACCATGACCCACATGCATCTTCTGCCAATAGGTCCATGCTCCAAGTGCCCAATCACATGTAAGCGTCCAGCGTGACACAGCTTACGAAAGTATTGTGCCCTGCTTTCTGTCATATCTGTCATGTAGTGCGATGGCACATGAATACAAGCCACCACTCGGCTGGCCAGCACTGCCAATGGCAACGCAATATCCAGCACTGCGAACCAGGGTGAGGTCACCACCGCGTCACACACCCCATACTTCTCCTTCCAGGCTCGATAATTGCCCGGTTGTAAAGCATTAAGGGCTTCGTGCCATTTCAGCTGCGGGTTCCAATCATTGTTCATAACCTTCAGGTGAGGCCATTCCAACGACATAACCTTGCCAATGACACCTGTGCCAGCCCAAGGATCCCATACCTGTGTGATCTTCTCCCAAGTCACCTCGTGCGCCAAACGTCTGACCTCCTGAGGAACTGTCATCACCAACTCTAAGCCCCAATCCAGTTGGCTGGCAATCTTCACCTGAGCTCTGCTCAATTGCGTCACATCTCCTCTCTTCTGTACTTCCTCGGGGTTCTCATGGCCTGCACTGTGGACGCCTTGCGGAGACTTCTCGCGCGAGTGTGCTGTTCTGCACACTTCCTGCTCAAGATGGTACGATGGCCCTCATGCCAGAATCCTGGCATCACTTCTGTGATCACTCTGCTGAGCTCCTCCTGGTTTCCCCAGGCCACTCTGTCAGGAAGATCCCCCATGCTCCCTTCTTTCCTGAGCATCTGCCGCGACGTCAGCGCCTGCCATGGGTCTTCACGCCCCGGCTTCACTGCACGATGTGGACCCACGTCTGCAGGCAACAATACCACATCTGAGCCCAGCTTCTCTCTCAGCTGCAGCTCCATGGCAGCCATCTTGTCGACGATCGACGCACTCACCTCGGCGGCAGCTGCCACCACGGTCCCACCTAAGCACTTGGGACATTGCCAATCCCCTTCAGGTACTCCATCCAGCGCTGGATTCAGACACCACGTGTGATAACCACGGTTACAGGTGTCACACAGCAACATGGCTGCCTCCCCATCTGTCCGCATGCACGCCTCACACGCGAGATGCTTGCTGGGGATGGCTGCACTGCAGTCGTACTGATCTTTCACTTGTAGGTGACATGGTGCAATGTTTTGCACTGTGCTCTTCTCCCGCAGCTTCGTGCTGTCCTCCAACACTACCACCCCATCTCTTTGCACCTTGACTATCTTTAGGATGGCTGGCTTGGTGGCCACCTCCATGCCAGAGCGCGGTTGTTGTCGTATATATACGAAATCGCCTGCCTTGAACTGGTGCGGCTTCGGCTCGTAGCTGCCACTCCTCCTGTGCTCGTACCGTAAGGTGTCGCGGTGCTGGGCGATCTCCAGGTTGCACCCTGCGTGTACCATGAGCCTCTTCACGATGGCGGCTCGCTGTAACAAGTCATCAGCCAGTGTCTTCTCCTCCTGCTTCCCAAAGTCTAACTCGGGTCGAGCACGAAGATCCGGTGGCACCGTGGCTTCCTGAGCGAACAGCAAGGTGAATGGTGCCACTCCCGTCGACTGCTGCCTAGCTGCATTGTAGCTGAGTACGAGTGACCAGAGCATCTCATCCCACTCGAAGTCCAGGCCCTTGTCGAGGGCCATCTTCTTGAAGCAAAACTTGAGGGTGCGTACCACCCGTTCAGTCAAGCCATTGCTCTCTGGGGAACTCGGTGAAGTCACTCTTCGGTCAATGAGACACTGCTTGCATAGAGCAGAGAACTCACCTTCAAACTCTGTGCCCCCGTCCACCAAGCATTCTGCAGGCGCCCCAAACACGGATAGAACATGATTGCGAAATGCGCTGGCGATGGTGGCGGCCTCCTTATCAGGGATTGGAACGCACACGACGAATCGCGTATAGTGCTCAATCATGACCAAGACGCGTTGGTTCCCAGCCTTCGTGATGCGTTTCGTAGGCCAAGCTAAATCCAGGGACCAGCGGTCAGGGTAGAAGTCTTACCGTGGCGGGCCGGCCCGGGGCCGCAGAAGCTCGCTCCGGGCCGAAACCGGGCCGAAGGGGCTTTCGCCCCCGGGCCGCACAAAAATATGAGCCGGCCAAACTTCGGCCAAAAATATAGGCATTTTATGCCACTTTTTATCAAACCCCCATACTTAATTTCAAAATTTCGCGCCTGCGGCGGGCATTGTTCTTCCTTGACCGTTTTGGCCGAAAGCGGGCCAGCGGAAATATAGTTTACGGGCCGTAAAGAAATTTAGAAGACTTCTACCCTGCCAGCGGTACATGAAGGACTTGATTTCCAGCGGCGTGAGCATCGCCTCCTCCCGTGCATAGTGCGTCTTCACCCTCTGGCAAGTCTGGCACTGAGTGACCACTGCTCGCACATCCTGTTTCATGCCTGCCCAGTAATGGCGTTGCCACAACAGGTTCAGTGTCCGCCTGATGCCCCAATGGCCGGTCCTCTCATGGTGCTCACGCACCAGCTGAATCCTGTCACAGGGCTTGGGCACCAGCAGCTCCTTACCACTGACGGTGACCATGTATAACTCGCCCATGAGCTCGTCCCAACGGTGACGCGCTGCTCTCTTCCTTACCCTGTGGTACTCCTCCTTGGGCACCTCCACTCTTCCTCCGGTCTTGACCCACGCGAGGCATAGCTCGTCCTCGTGTATGTCGGGGTATCTTTCTCGGAGTGACTCCTGGTTGGTTACGCTGGCTAGCATGGCAACCATTCTCGTAGTGTCAGGCAGCTTAGGCAGCCTCATCTCTTTCTCCTTTGCCACTGGTGCCCATTCTGGGGCTGAGCTTGTCTCTGCTGGCTTGCCTCCAGGTCTTGAAAAGGCCTGCCGGTGACGTGCCTCATAGCCCGCGAGCTTCATGGAGGCCATCTTCCACTGTCTGCGACGTGGAACGGCGTCGGCGGTGCCTAGCCCCTGTGTACCTTTCTGCCCCTGGCTGCACATGCGTTGCAGTCGTTCTTCCCAGTCCTGATGGCTGAGACGTCGCGCGACTTGCTGGGTGTAGCCGCTGGAACTGGTGATCCACTCTGCTAGTTGTGCACGCACCGGCTCAGCTGTGTCCTCGGAGGTAACAGCCACCTTGGTGGATTTCGCGATAGGGATGGCAGCTAGCGTGCCATGCTCCTCCTCCTCACTCTCCTCACTCTTCGGCAGTTTGGTCGTGCTGACCTCGGCAATCGCATACAATAGCTCCATTGCTCTTCGATCCATAGCAAGGCCAAGCACTCCTGCCAATTCTTCGTCCTTCATGCCATGTGCCGCGCGCAGCTCACCCGCGCTGTACCCCATGGCAACTGCCTTCTCGTCCAGGTTAACCTCTCTGGTCTCCCCCACTTCATCATCATCTCCTTTCCTTACCACTGTGCCTGCGCGAGGCGCGCGGAAAGCACGAGAGTTTTGTGTCGCCAAGATGGTTGGCAATACTCTCATAGGCTCCCCCACAACGTTGGCGGTGTAGTGAGGCTTCCTGTCTCCTGTGACAACCCTGCGCGGCTTCCAGCCTCGTTGCAAAATATCGCGCACGTATCTGTCTGGTGGTCTGTCCACCCGCTCCATTACCAGATTGAACTGCTGATTTTGAAACAGATTGCTCCAATATGCTCGTAGGCGATACGCGTATGATCCCGCGCGCGCCGCGTCAAAGGACACCGGCTGGCCCACCACGCTGTTGATGATGGGAAACACCTCCTTCCTGATCTTCGAGTTCTCCCTGTGTGACAACGGAGAAACGTTCTCTAGCACATATGCTGGCGGTCGCTGAGGCTGCAGCTGTTGCAGCGTGGAGAGGACCCGCACTGCCTGGTAGAACAGTCTGCTGTGCCTGCCCTCCAGACCAGCCAGCTTGCCAGCTGGTGACAGGTCCTGACATGGATATCCACACACCATGACCCACTGTTCTCCACTCAATGCCCCTGCATGTACAAGGTCAATGAGGCTGGTGTCTTCGATGTTGCTGGGCAGTTGCTCCAAGTGGGCTGCCTCGGCACGAAACAAGTCAGGATGACGGCGGCTGAGCGCTATGCACCTGGCCCTGGCTACCGTCTGGCTGGACTTCGAGATGTCCTGGTAGAGGTACTTGTTGACCTTAACTCCGCAGCGCAAGAGCATCTCTAGTCCAGCACACAGGCCCCCACACGGCTCGTAGCAGACCACGCCCTCTTCTCTGGCTTCCCGGAAGAAGCTCTTGTCAATCACTCTCGTGTCGATCTTCTTCGGCACTTTGAGCTTGCCACCCTCCATGGTCTCGTCGCCGTATATCGCCGGTGAGCCTCCAGAATGCATACCCCTGATTGGCCGGACCTGGCTGAGGGCATCCCAGGCGACTCGAGTCAACCTGCCCGAGCACCTGGCCACTTCCGGGTGGTCAGTGTCAAACATGACCCCCTTGTTGCACTCCAACTCTTCTTGGTAGTGCAAGTCAAACAGTCGATGGACTGCGCTGGTCCCCAGCTGCTCTCTGACCATGTTCTCGCAGTAGTTGGCCACCTGGGCTTCTGGGCTTACTTCTGGACCAAGTGGTGGCTCCCTGGTCACTTCCAAGCAGATGGTGTCTGTGAAGCAGCGCGTTAGCCTCTCGGCACTCCCCACTTCCCTGGCTCGGTCCCCTTCACGGTCCAAGCGGGCACCAGTCTCGTCTGCGGTGCTGGGCAGTGGGTACCTGGATGGCACATCCGCGTTCTCATTCTTCGGACCTGGTCGGTACTGGACCGTGAACTCAAACTCCTGGAGGCTGATG
>LGRX02032743.1:0-28981 GCA_001247695.2 Cymbomonas tetramitiformis
TGCAACGTATAAATACCGCGTACATTATGATACCCGTCGTAACCATGATGCCAGGCATGGATCTTTAAAGCAAGCGTTTAGCGAGTTTGAATATACAAAAATTTCGCATGGCAACATCTGTGAACCACGATGTTTTCACATCGGATTATTCAGACTTCCAGTGCATCGCCGACCTCATTGGGGCGATAGCGAATCAACTACAACGCCAAACCCCACCTCCACACAAAGCCCGTACTATTAACATTGAGGGCGTCGCACAAGCGATAAAAGTGTTGCCGTCTTTCATGACTGACGGTATAAAAAGAATTTACAATGAAGCTAAAGTCCAACTAAACAGAACATTTGAATTGGATAAAATTTCAACGTACGCTCAGGACCCGACAAACTATTTCAGTATGATCATACGCCACGCGCAAATGTTGGTAATGCTCGAGGTCGAAGATTCAAATGTTGTGTTGACACATGTGAACGATACACTTATACCGTTTTTAAAGACGGTGGTTGGTTATGCAGATGACAACACATTAGAATTCAATACTTTTATACAGCAAATAACAGCTGTAGACATGAAAGAAATTATATTTACCGACGTGTACAATTTTACCTTAGTGATGTTTTCGATCCTACTAGCGGGCCTTGGCTTTGACGATAAAACCCGACGAAGGGATGTTTTGAAGTTTGTATACCTCGCATTTATGACCCTCGACCGGTCGACCGCGTTTAGTAAGATGACCGACCTGATCACATCAAAATTATCCGGTATCGAGGAAATACTAGCAACGTTTCAAAAATCGTCACCAGGTACCGGAAAGCCACCATATGTAAATCCGGAATCGAACGGCGCCGATCCATTCGGACAAGGTTTTGAATCATTCGCACGAGGCCCTACGCCTTCGTCAGCACCCGGCGCCAATCCATACGGACGTGGCCCTACGTTTTCGTCGGCACCCGGCGCCGATCCTTTCAGTCGTGGCCCTACGCCTTCGTCGGCACCCGGCGCCGATCCATTCAGTCGTGGCCCTACGCCTTCGTCAGCACCCGGCGCCGATCCATTCAGACGTGGCCCTACGTTTTCGTCAGCACCCGGCGCCGATCCTTCGGGGCCGTGGCCCTACGCCTTCGTCAGCACCCGGCGCCGATCCTTTCAGTCGTGGCCCTACGCCTTCGTCAGCACCCGGCGCCGATCCATTCAGTCGTGGCCCTACGCCTTCGTCAGCACCCGGCGCCGATCCATTCGGACAGCGCCCACAAACCTATAACAGTTATCGTCAATAAAACGTACAATCGACAGATTCGTATAAAAAACTTGAGTCAGACGATGTGCTAGCTTAGCATTTTTTCCGCGATCATCCCAGAACCACCAGCGAACCATCACGGATATAAGTTTGATACTTCGACACCTACCGCAACAGTATAAATACGCGTCCCCTTTTGTTCAAGCGCGAGTACCAACATTCTTACGATATGTCGATTCACATAGAATATGCCCAACCGGAACTTACTACAAAGGCCCCCAAAAAAACTTATGAAGGCGTACACAAATTGACCGCGCACGTGCCTTATCATATAAATGAAGTCGTACTTGCGCCAAATATGGCTAGCTTTATGAGAATACTACAAACACTTTGCGAAATTGAAAGTTTAGATGATTTCGACGACACGCTAAAAATCACTACCACGGATGTAATTACATGGAGGGAAGCACGTATTCAATGTGTGTCTGAATTACTAGCAACCGGAATGGAAGAGCCCCGGGGAACACCTGACCGATATATTGAACATTATTTTCATTTAATCAATCAAGCACTAATGCAGGCCAATGTACACGATCAACCCTTTACGTCAGTACTCGTAAATATTGGTGCATTTTTAGTAAACCCCACTACTAATTTGGCCACAAATGCGCAAAGTATGTTGGATTCACTAATAGTCGTTACGTTTTACTCGTTGATGTTGTTGTGTAAATATGCTGCTTGGCACGACCAATTCATGAATAAGTACAACACGTATTCGGAGGAAAAAAGAAAAGATTTAATCGAACAATTTAAGGTAATGCTTCAACACGCAAACTATGTCGTGTATCTACGCAAAGGTACATTAGCAAAAATGATTGAAGAGATAGTTTCAGACGTTGAAAAAAAAATGTGGTCCCAGATCCAATTCTTTTTTTCGGCAAAAGATGAGGTGTTTCTTAAGGAAATTACTGACCCAGCTCCTTACGACGTATTTACGCATTATCTCGATGGCTTAATCCTATTGGTAATGGCTATCTATGAACCTAGCACTAGGGACCCGGATGTAATTACACACGCGTGTCGTATACTAATGTTATCGTACATAAAAAGTTCCCGTCCTCAAGGTGAAAACTCAAAACAATTGTTTAATAATATAAAGTTTGACAAGCTGATACATGAAAAAATAAAAAACATTTACAGGACTATTAAAGATGAAGATTAAGGGTTTTTTTATCGCGCGTCGCGACATATGTACATACTGGCTATACAGAAATGTAAAACACATTATGTGTGTAAGTGTAAACTCGTATGATGTCAAGCGCTGCACGCCGTCGCGATATTCTTGCGGCCGCACCGGCTTTACATACCATGGAACGCATCTCAGACCAGTTTAACCCTCGATTTGTTACTTAATAAATGATATTGACGGTCACGCCCATTGTATATTCGCATACCGATAATGATTTTGCATACTGTAGCATCCGTAATGTCCTACACGCCGGTTGTGGTCACATCGGTGACTATATTTGCGACGATCGTATCACGGTGTGGGCAACTGCCGTCACACAACCAAGCTCATGCACAAGCTAATGCTGTTGCTGGTGCGCGCATCGGTTGCCACAAACTGGAAAGGCTTTCTAATGCACACGCGCAGATTTGCGTACGATCGCTGCTCGTACAAATAGCTGTTGCAGGAGGCCATCAGTTTGTCCGAACGGAACACGTCCACCACGATGCGACACCCGTGAATGCGGTAGTGCAGATCGTACACCTTCGGAGCACGCGGGTCAGCCGGTCGGGCCTCGACGTAACACGCGTGCAGTTGGTACTCCACATCGTTGTCTATCAGCGCTCGCGCCCTGTTTTGGGGCGAGGCGGTTAGGGGCTCGGCGAGGTCTTCGCGACTGAGCAATACAGATTCCGCACCTGCCTTACGTAGCGACTGCGCGGAGCAATAAAAAATGAGCGGGGCGGCTTATAAAAAAAAACATCAGAAACTTTATATCTTCACGCACCAGACTGCACAATTCGTAATCGCACATCCACGCGTTCTCAACGTTCAGATACGCGTACTTTGGGAGCGCGTACCCCGGCATCGTGCTTCACTTTGGCAATCGATGGCATCTCGCACGCGCGTCGTGTTATCGGCGTCCCGTTTATTAAAAGCACCTGGGGCGCAGCGATGCCTACTGTCTGCGCGGGCGTGATCCTCAGCGTGCTGTGCCAACACGCGTGCGTTTTATTGCAACGCCCTGCACTGATCTCCGCGTGAGATTTTTTTGGCGGGAACGGCCGCGTAGCGCAGCATGCACCACGCGGTCGCCGCGTCGCGCCTAAGCGCCGGTCTGCTGGACGCGTACCGCTGCGGGTCGCCGTGGTCCGATGCGCGCAAGATGGGCATCAAACGGCGCCTCGATGGGGCGTACGTACGCTGCAACGTCCAAGTGCGAGTCAACGGCGAAACGGTCGATTGCGAAGTCGAGCATCTGGGAGCTCTTTGTCTGGATGCTGGCCTGTGCAAGCGATTTGAGGCAACGCTCGGCGAGGACGCGATCAACGTGGACGTAGTCGCCCGTGTGCGGCGCCTCGCTAGGGACGGCTTGACGTTGTGCGTGGAGCTTGACGGCGACGACGAAGCGGCGACGGTTTTGGCCTACGGGTTGCGACCCGCGCAAAAGTGGGTGGACAGAGTGTTACAGATGCACGCCGCTTTCGACGCGCACCTGCACGCAACGCTGTCGGCGACCACCGCGTGCAATCACGCGGTGCTGCCGCTGCACGTCGCCAACGACTGCCGCACGGACCTCGCGAGGTGGCATCGATTGTGCGAGAGTCGCTACTTTCACACGATGCTGCTCCGCGATGACGGCGTGCGCGGACCATTCCGCGCCGCGATCCCCATCGTGGACTGCGTCCCGAACTGCGATGCGCCCGCGATAGTGGCCTGCGTGACGTTCGACGTTCGATGGGATCGCAAGATCCAGTATTACATGCGTTCGATGACGTGCACCTCTCGCGGGCGCACCCCCGCCGCACGTGGCGTCGGCGAGGCCCTGTGCGAGAACATCCGACGCTTGCTAGGTGCGCATCGCGAAAGCGGTGAAACCAGGTACGAGGAGGACGTGCACGATGTCTGTGTGCACGACGGCTACGCGTGGTACCACCGGCTGGTGACGACGCACATCTCCAACGCGGTCGGGGGATTTTCCGCCACGCCGAACGCGTACGAGCTGATACAGGCCGCGATGGACGAGCGTACGCTTACGCAATTCAAATCGCACGCACGCGTCGATCCGCGAAGTGCCTTCTTGCATCCCCGCCAAAAACGCGACGATTGCGGGGATCAGCATCTGTCCGGTCTGCAAGCACCTTTTTTCCTCGACGACACCGCGCTGTATTGCGGCTACAGCGAAATGCTGCGCGATCGGTTCGGCCCCGTCGACGCCAACAACTGCAGCGACGATCTCTCGGCAGCGGACGATGGCCCGATCACCAAGTACGCCGTGCGGGCTGTACGCGTCGTCGACGACGGCGGCGACGCCGTCGCGGTATATTACGGACACGTCGAGACGCGGAAACCGCCGGCGTGCTCGCAGGCGCGGCAGCCTACGAGCGTGCTTATGCGAGTTTCCTGTGTGGTGACGGAGGGCGGCCACGCGCGCACGGACGGCGCGTTGATCGGCAACGTATCCAAGCAGATCCCGTTCACGGTCTGGCACGCCCGTGTCGCGCGTGTTCCGGTGGAGGCTTTGCGCGATACGGATCAGGATTGCGCATGCCTCACGGTGTACGACCTGGAACCGGGGCACGCCCGCGACGACCTTCGATCGGCAAGAGGCGATCGTATGGTGTGGTACATCGCGACGCACGACCCCCCGCGATTGCGGGTGGCGCTCGCGCACACCGCGGCGACCAGTTCAGTCGCGGACAGCGCGCAACTACGGACGATGCAGCGATTGCGCGAGGAGGGTGTTTGGCGGAACGCGGCGCCGATACACGCACGACGCTGGCAGCCCGGGGGACGTCTGGGTGTGACGGGGCTAAATCTGCGCGACTGCCGACCATCGCTCGTCAAGACAGCGCCCACGTGTCGCGCGCATCCGGGAGAGGGCGACTCGCACGAGGCTCAGACGCGGGCTTTCGAATTGCTGGAGCATTCCAGATTGGACCTTGCAACGGTGGTGTTCGGCAACGTGGTCGGGGTGCCGGTGCTTCTCGTGGACGGCACGATGACCACGGCGGAGCAGGCGCTGGTCGCGCACGAGCGCAGGGTGCGATGGCCAGCGAACGATTGCGGCATCGTGTTGCGCCTGATGGGTTGCGGAAGTGCGACGAAGGCCTGGCACATCGCCGTTTGCGAGATCACGCGCGCGCATCCCAAACTGCACAACGACGTCGTGGTCGCCACGAGGCACCCGCAGCACGCGTACGAGGCTATGCACGAGTCGTTGTATCACGCCGTTCGTCTTAGCGTGCGAAGGTGGCCCATGGTGTGCGTCCATCCGCCGGACCCCCTACATCTCACCTCGGCACACGAGATCGAACGGGTGGCGGATTACGACCAGCTTCGCGCGGACAACGACAAAGCCGTACCCCCCACACGTTTGCGAGTATACAAGCAGGGATGCTTACCGAACCACGCGGCGGCGGACAACATCTGGGTGTACGCGCGCGCGTGCGTGTACCCCGCACGGCTGGGCATGACCGAACTGGTGCGCGCTACGCGAGGGCGACGGGGGATTCTGCGATTCGCAAATTTCGGCGTCGAATGGGATTGCGCGACACGCGAGCGGGAGCCGCTTGTACAGATCTTGCCCGTGGACGAGATGGGCGCGCACATCCCTGGTCTGCGGGTGTGGGTAAACAGGATACCGCACGACACCGGACGCGCCGCGCAAGGTTACGACATCCAGTCCAATCTGGCGCAAGGACGAATCACGGTGCACCAAGGCCAGCTGCGCCTGACGACCGTGACGTTCGACGCGCTGGTGACGATCAAATGCGAAGTTGAGACGATCACGGTGCATCTGTTGTTGGTGCCTTGATTAGCAGGTCTCACCGACTGGCTAGTGCCTCGTGAAGCTTTCTTCAAATCCTGCTGAGCGTACTAGACGATGATGGATGCCCAACGTCTGTCGCACGGCAATCGATGCCAGGCGAGTGGATCGATGTAAGTTTCCTTAGGTTCAGGTATTGCGTGTACTTCAAATTTGGCACCGTCGTAAAAATCACTATCACCGTCATGTAATTGGTCTTGCCTGACGGTATAAAGCAAGGCGCGACCGCCGCATCCTCGTACCCGCGCATGTCTAAAAATACCCGCCGCTGTCACACCGTGGCGCCTGCGACGTTCGCGCAGCGAAACTGTTTCGCGCGGGCGAGGGTCATGACGTCTTTGCAGTATCGCGCGTTACGGGTCGTTCTGGAAGAAATGCGCGCCGCGCACTGCAGAAGCGCCGCCGCTCGATGCCCGCGATCACCGTACGACGGTGCGGAAGTGCCGTCGGAGTACGCGCACCTAGCCGCGCTGATCGACGCGCACCCGACGCAGGCGATAGAACACTACCTGCGCGTGGACGACCGCGTGCACCGAACGGAACTCTCTCGGTCGCTGGCGTGTCCGGCGATTACGAGCAACGCGACGGCGGCGGAGTGGTTCGTGACGCGCATAGCCACCGTGCGACGGTGCACGCAGGCGTTACGATTGGTCGGAATGCCCCAAGACGTCGTCTGTCAGCTGTTCGCGCGTCACGTGTTCGAAAACCTACCAGCGTTGCGCTGTCTCGTTTTGGAAGATGTGCCGACGTGGCTGGGTGTCGCCGCGTTTCTAAGCCAGGTGCGGTCGTTGGCCGTGGTCGGCGCGCCGCTCGTGCCCGTGAGGGACCTGCACCATCTGCAGCATCTCACGGTGCTGCATCTGCGTCGGGTGCACCTGCGTAGCAACGCCACGCCACCTACAAACTTACGCGTTGTGAGCGTGGTGAACGTGGACGCGGACGACGCGGATTTTTACGTCGGCCTAAGCCGTGCGAAACATCTGCGCGTCATGATGCTGCACCGGTGCCTGGAGCGGTTGTCCATCGAGCAGGAATGCGAATTTGCGAACACGGAGTTCGATAAATGCACGTCGTTGAAGTGGATCAGCATCCAAAACGCGCACGATCCTAGGTTGACACGCGATACACGGGTGGAGCTGTTTCTGCAACAGCGCTTCCTTATGTACGTGCGTATGTGGTTGCGAACTTCGCGGAGCGTGGAATTGAGCGTATCGGTGGCGGCTGATGGTCACGTCATCACCAACGTGGCCACGGACGACACGTTCAGAAGCCGCGACGACGACGACGCGCATGTTATGTCCGAGCTGTTGAGACGGTCGGAGAGCTGGTTGTAGCGGAAGCATTCCGAATGCAACATCGCGTGTTCGTGTGGTGCAAGCAAAAAAAAAACAGACCGCTCACACACTGCCCGAACACCGTGTCGGCCTTAGGATATAAACCAAGCACTCATTTAGTTGTGACATGAACTGTGTGCGCCAACACGATTTCCAGCTAGTCGATGACGATGCCGAGTGTTGCAGCGTGTTCGCTCGTAACGTGGCAACCAACGCGCAGAACGAGACCGTCGTCATCGGCATATACGTTCCACCCGCGAGTTTAAGGGAGGAACGTATCGCCCGCATGCGAGCGGCTTTGACGGACGTCGTCGGCCCGAATCAGGCGAACGAGGTGCTGATCATCGATAAAGATAGCTGGTCCATCGATGAGTCCGAATGCGTTCCAATACCACTTTACGTCACACGCTATTACCGTCGAAGCGTGACCGC
The DNA here is from genome assembly GCA_001247695.2 of Cymbomonas tetramitiformis. Classification (NCBI taxonomy): domain Eukaryota; kingdom Viridiplantae; phylum Chlorophyta; class Pyramimonadophyceae; order Pyramimonadales; family Pyramimonadaceae; genus Cymbomonas; species Cymbomonas tetramitiformis. Next base: position 8,059 of record LGRX02032743.1, read on the forward strand.
AAACACCGCCGGAACCGGCCCACGGGTTTTGACTCTGCCGAATCGTTGCGAAACGATCGACCTGCCCGGTCACGACCAAGTCCAGTATCTCCTAACGGTGCACGTGTTGCCCACCGCTAACGAAGACGTGTACGCTCTCTCGGAGTTGGTGTTGAACAAGGCGCGTTTCGCCGATATGTTTGGCGTGCACTTCGCAAACGCCGACGCCCGCGCTGCGTACATTTACCAGTGGTTTTATGCGAGTCTGCACGACAACGCGTCGCACGCCGACATGCGGGCCGAAAACGTCTTCTTCGACCGTAACACGAACGCGATGTACGTTGGCGATATGCACGACACGGCGGCGATGCTTGGGTTGCAGCGCGGGCTCAGTGAGCGCGTCGTTAGCATGTTTTGCGAGGTGTTGCAGAATGTCAAAGGTAAACTGCGATTCACGCAGATGGCGAACGCCTATCGCTCCAAGCGACTCGGTAACGCCGTCAGCGAGACCGCAGCCCGCATGCGAACGCCGGATGAGATGCGAACCTGGTTGGACGAGCTGCGTCGGCGAGGCCAGGAAAACTGTGAGGCTATCAACGTAGAATAAAAATGACTCGAGACAAAACGTAAACCTATTATAGCAATCGCATATGCGCGATGTTTTTGAGCGCGATCGCGTGCCTTCCCCCCCCTCCCGGCGGACGTAAACGGCGTAGGTCATGCGCGAATAAAACTTTGCAGTGCACGGTGTCGCGTCCACCTTCTGTTTGCGAGTCCGCGTATAAATACGCTCGCGGCGATTTGATGCAACCGCGGCACGAACGATGCGTCGCATTACGGCGGTCCCGATCGTGTGGTTGCTGGTCGGTTTCGTCACGAACAGCGTTGCGGCCGATTTAAAATTCCACACCCGGAAAAGTTTGCGGCAAACCTCCGAGGAGCTGTCGACTCTGATCGCGCGCGCCAGCGTTACGAAGCGTAACCTGGACGAGCTTCTGGGCGGCACAGCAACACGCGCGGTCGACACCCCTGTCCGGACGCGCCCGTCGTCGACCGACGAGCCGCGCGGTGAAGACGTCGTCGCCGACGTCACAGATTTCTCGGACCACGTGTTGCCGGCACCGTTGCCAGTTTGGCAGCCCGATGTTGATACCGCGATGGCGCCAGCATCCGCGCCCTTGCCCGAAACGAGTCCGACGTGATGCGTAAATTAGTTCACTGGCCATCACCGTCACGAGGCCCAAGGCCACTGCGGTGGTTTATTTTTAAACAATTTAGCAGGTGCAATCGCCGGGACGCCGCGCGTTGTACTTGGGCCTTCCGAACGTGTGATGAATTCATATACGAAACGCACTCCTCTGTTTACGTAATTCTTGCACAGTTTTTGTTCTAGTCGTACGCCCGCAAACCATCATTGTATTTTTAGCGAGTAACACCGAATACCTAGTACGTGGTGGGATTACACATACAAACTCGAAATAAGTGTATGTCCGTTTTACTTGCATATCCGGCAATTTCTACAAAACGTAGGAAACGTAAAGGCTCACCCACGTTCGTAGATGCTAATTTTTTGGAGCTAAAGGTTGGTGCATGCGTCACCAGTTTTTTTTAATTAATTTACCGAGAATTCACCGCGAGGACGCGCTCTGCGCGCGTTGCACGCCCATCTGCATGAACCACCCCAAAGCCACTTTGTTCGCGACGCCGGCGGTCGCGTAGAGCAGTTCGGCTCTATACGCAGTCACCCTTTCTGTAAAGGTTTCCAAGTACTGGATTACCGGGAAAGTGCCGGTGAATCCGATAAACATGACCGCCACGATGCAATAAACGCTGTCGGGCACATCGCCGTCGGCGTGCGAAAGTGCCAGCGCAAAACGCGTAAAAATAGAGATCCACATCATACCGTACGGAACGAACGCGACGGTGAAAATCCCTGCTTTCAGCGCGGCCGTGTCGGCAGCGGGGTTTGTCGGTTGTGTTTTGGGTAGCTTTTCGTACCCACAGCCGCGCAAGGCGATCGCCCACGCGACCGTGTACAAATAGGCAGCGGTCGTAACGAACGACAGGTACACGACTCGATTCGGGTTCAGCTGCGATAGGCTGACGGCGATACCCACAACCGTGGCGCACACGAACGTGATGCATACGCAAGGCACAAACGCCATCAGCAAACTAACCACGGTCGTACCGCGCGGGCGCTCTGCGTACGCGTCGCGGTGTAGGCACTCCACGACCACGCCGAAAATGATGGTGACCGACATCAGCGCGTACAGGCTGATCAATTCGCAAAGTTCAAATATACCTACGCTGATACCGACAATGACTATCATGGTGGGCGCCGTGGCGGCGTAATCCGCCCATCTCCACCAGTTCACGCGATTTTTTTCAGGAGCTGTGGGGTACATATAGTACGACGCCAGCCGGTATCCGTGGGAGACCGCGCTAAATAAAAAAAAGATCATGGTCAGCACGACAGTGTCGAATTCTATGGATTCGACGCGGGCCAGTCGAAGATGTTCGCCGTCGTCGCTGTAATGCGCGTATTGAACGTGCAGCTGCACCGTTCCGGGCGGAGTGCGTAAAAGAAGCACGTTGAGCTGCACAACAAACACCATACAGGCACCGGCGTTGGCACGAAAAAGCCATTTTGCGTCCTTTTTGTCACCGTCGCCCATCGTCAACGCGTGCGCCGTAGGCCCTATTTATACGCGGTGTCGACCTACCCGGTAGTTTTGTAACGATCTGGAACTGGACAGCATTTATACATGATACGGGTGTCGCGCGTCCGCCGCGTTGCGTGATTGTCTTTTTTTCACACCCGCGTCTTCGGTTGAGATATCAGTGACTGGTGCACCGGTCGAAATCAATCGTGCCAGTCCGGACGTTCCAAATCCATCAGCAGCGCGGCGTACGCGGACACGCTCGCGCGTACGACGTGCGTTTCGCCGTCCAGCGCCGCGGCGGCGCCCTGCGCCACGATGGAGTTCAGTTGACACGTCCGGACTGACGCCGGTCGGACAGGGGTCGAAAGTTGCTCCGTGCGCCGCGTCAGGATGACCGCGAAGCACATCAGCAGCGCCGCCCGCTCGTCCGCGTCGCGGTGATCGTAAAACCCCGGCCGCCATGTCATCTGGATTGGCATCCGGGCGCTGTGTTTGCACAGCTCCGCGTAAAATTCCAACTCCCGTGACAGCGTACGCGCCATCCGGTCGTGGGTTCGCGGATCTCTAACGCTACGGCGATTTTCGTACATGCGGTTGTCTCCCAAGCGGCGCAGCGTTTCATCAATTCGGAGCATCTCACCGCTGAAGGCGCCTGTGCGCGGATTCAACATGCGCTGGGCGGTACGAGGGGTGATGTGCGTGTGGACCGCTCGTTTAGCTCGCGCCGTCATCCACGGGTGCGAGCTGTTGTGCCCCTTAGGGTGAGCCATCGCGATTCAATTACGGCGAATACGCCCGTGCCATGCACGTGCCCGGCCGTATTTATACGCGGCGCTGCGATGCGCAGTTGCGCATGCCCAACACTGTTCGGAAGGAAATTCGTTTCATCATCGCAAGTTCGCATTCATAAATGGAATTTCCATGACGATGTTAACTCCGCTGGTATGCAAGCTCGATACCCTAATAACGATGCATCAATTTATACAAAAACGGTTCCGTGATAATAGCTAACGAAAAGCATGTCCGGCTACGGTTCTACCTAACGGTACCGTCCGCCCTCTCTCTCTCTCTCTTGCCCGACTGCTTCAAGCGAGTTCCTCCCTGCGCCGCTTGCACTTTCCCCAAAATTCGGCGAACGACACTCTCCGGTACCGTTCAGTCATGACGACCAACCTCTGCTGCAATTCGCATTGCTTGCTACTCAGACTGACTATCGACTGTCGATGCCTCTCCAAGTGCTGCTCGAGCTTCTTGTTTTCCGCGCGAAGCGATTCCGCCTCCGACCGTTCGCTCCGATGGTTCTCGGCCTGCTCTCGGAGCTTCTCCAGCTGGTTTTTCAGATCTCTAACCTCGTAGTCCCGCTTTCTTTTGATCTCGCTCAACAGCCGGTCCCTACGCTGCGCAAACGCCAACTCTTCATTCAGACGCTTGAGCTCTTCGGTTTGACCATTCCTGAGCGTATACAGCTGCATCGCCAACCGCTCGTTGTTCTGCGACTCCGTTCCCAACTCCTCGTTCACTCGCGTCAGTTCCCGCTTCAACGGCTCGACTTTACTGTCCACGACCTGCTGGATCGTCAAGGCCGTCTCCGGGAGGGCCCAGAGCTCCGTCAAGCACCGCGAGCGCTGCTTCTCCAAGAGCGATCTCAGCTTTCGGACGTCCACAGAGACCACGCGAGACACGACCGCCGCGCACTCGGTGTCCACGTGCTCCAGCAATCCCTGGGCGGTGCGTATCGCGGGGTCGGTGCACAGCGGACAGGATTGGCACTCCGAGTGGTAAAAGTCGTGACGCAGCTCCTCGCTCTGCTCCGTGGGAGTCGGTGGACGGTCACGCCTACACACCGGGCAGCAGGGGGTGTGGTCCCGACGGAAGCACTCCTCGCACACCAGATGCTGCACGGAAAGCCTCTGAAGGCACCCTCGGTACAGCTTGACGTTCTCCGCCTTGTGCTCGCGGCAGATCGAGCAGTACGATCGCGACATGATGGTTTTCGTGATGCCCTCGAGACGCCTCTCCAGTTCATCCTTCGCCCGAACCTGCGTCACCCTGCTCGCCAGCTCCGGAATGGGCTCGTAGGAGCCCGAGCCTTCGATGTCGGCGGTGGGGCATTCGCCGTTCGGCCACTCCTCCAGACGGGTCTTCAGAAGACGGATCGCGGCGTCACCCGCTTCGGTGTTGACAGGACGGTCGGTAGTTTGCGACTCGTCGGACTCATCAGAAGAGGGTTGCATGGTGGTGCGCGTGATAAGCGCTCGTCACAAATCGCGAACTGGTGGTTCAGGGCCAAGCGTCTCCTTTCAAGGTGACTGGTGCGTCGGAGGGGGTTTCGGAAAATGAATGAGTCTGGAGGGTCGGTGCCCTTTTTATGATTGCTCGGCCCTGCTGGTGGTCGATTCGCTGCCTTTGACACGAATTGCGCTGGTCGACGCCGTGCACCAAACCATGCGGTGACCCGTGTCGTCGCCTGAGGTTACCCCTGCGACACGCTGTGATGCGCACCTGCGCATGTCCAACACTGTTCGAACGTACTGGCTGCTACGAGTGGAAATTCGTTTCTACCATCGCAAGTTCCTTACCATCCGCTGCGGGCGATTCCCCAAATGTTTCTCGAGCAGCTCGTTCTCCTCGTAACTCGTACGCCCAATGGGCGTGTTTTTTTCTTTTTCTTTTTTCTTTTCGTTCTCCTCGCAAAACGCGTTCATGCTCAACCTCTCTTTTTGGATTTTTTTAATGCCGATCGGACCACCCTGCGCGGCATGAACCCGTGGTGCTGTATGGATACACTCGCGCGTTTTTTCACTCCGTGCGCGTCCGATGGTACGATGGTAACAACACGCGCATGCGGTCTTGGGATCGCGGGTTTTTTCGTCGTGACCGTGATCGTCTTCGTCTGTTTGGCTGTGTTTTACCCACAGAACGATAACGCGACCCCTGAGACGCCGCGCAGATCCCGTTCGGACGCCAGTTACGACAAGGCCTTTTACGCCCTTTTTGTTTTTTTTATGCCAATCGGACCACCCTGCGCGGCATGAACCCGTGGTGCTGTATAGATACACTCGCGCGCTTCCTACTCCGTGCGCGTCCGATGGTACGATGGTGACAACACGCGCATGCGGTCTCCGGATCGCGGGTTTTTTCGTCGTGACCGTGATCGTCTTCGTCTGTTTGGCTGTGTTTTACCCACAGAACGATGACGCGACCACCGAGACGCTGCACCGTACCCGTCTGAACGCCAGTTTCGACATAGACTTTTACGCCCTTTACGCGAACTCGCAATCCGCTCGATTTCGCAGCGACTTCGTTCGCGATTGCGTCGCGCAGTATAACGTGTACTCAAGCGCCGACCGCGCGGTGAACGTGGAGGTGGTGGACCACGACGAAGCGCGCAACACGGTGGACGTCAGCATGGTCGCGATGTTCACGGATCGCGCGATCGCAACGCGCGTCGCGGAGTCGTTGCCGTACCACATGGATCGCGCGTTCCCTTTGTTCTTCGCGGACAGAGACACGTACGGAACCATGTACGCGATGGAGGTGTGGGTGGACACCACGTTGGTGTATCGGCGAGGCGTGCACACGGTCGCGTCCGTGGCCCCGACGCCGTGTCCGACCACGAAGCGCGCGACGACAGGAGCGCCGACGCGGCGAACCGTCGCTCCGACGCAACGCGCGATTCCGATCACCGCGTCGCCCATCTCCGCGCCGCCGCCGCCGAGTCCGACGAACACGCCGTCGATATACAGCGAGTTCGTGCTGTACAACCGCGGCAACCCCAACGGGCAAAAACTACCACTGGGAATGCCCCGAAGTTACTGGGTGAACTACACTTATTTTGACAGCATATACGATTTTCATGGCACGCCTTATCACACCATGGCAACGCTACCGGACGAGGCGGCCGCGCTGCAACGTACGGCACATATCTCCCAAGTGGTTCTGCAAACGCAATCCATAAATCTGTACGATTCAGCTACGATGCTGATCGCGCTAGGCTTGATGGACGCCGCAAACACGGTCCTCTCCGACGAAGCGTACGAGTATGGCGTGCAGTGGCTTAGGTATTTGAACAATCAAGAGACGAACAGTATGGTTTATGAAGTAAGTACAGATTCTGGCTTTGTCAAAAACGATCGCGGACCGACCACAACAAACGAAAAGTTTTGCTACGGTAACAACATGGCCGTGTTCACAAGCGTTGAGGCCTACATGTATCGCGAGGTTATGGAGCGGTACGTCACGGACTCAATACCGTTTAACTGGTGCGCGGTGTACGAAACCGACGGGGGTAAGGCTGGCTGGCAAGATTTTGGATGGCCGGGCTGCGATTCCACCGAGACACGTGAAAACAATTGGGAGAAATATAACGTCGCTCGATCGGACGTGAACATGTTGGGGTACACGTATAACGATTATCGTCCGGTCACGGGTGAACACGTATGGGGGCGTATTCTCGGCCCGCTACTGTTCGACGAATTTACCAATTCGAAACAGGGATTGCACGTAGCCCTGAACGCGTGGCAGGCCGTACGCGCTATGATGGTCGCGCTTAAAAGCACGGATGGTAGTGACCTCGGGCATGTTATGTATTATCAACCGTTGCCAAACGACGCAAGCACCGACGGTTTCACTTGCCTGAACGGAACCATGCCCGACGTACTCGACGAGACCAGCTGGTCCACCGCGTGCCTCCGCGGTCGCACGTTTTCCACGGAGAACCTAGCATCAACAATTGCGGCCATCCGAAAATTGGCAGCGGTTGTGCCCGACACGATGGTAAAATTGTACGTGCGAAACGGCACCATGGCCCCAGGCAGCGCGGACCGGGTTTTTTTAAAAGAGTTTTTAAATGCCATGGACGCCAACTTGACGAAAGGTTACCTGCGGGCGGCCTTTACACCTTACGTAGTACTACTCACAAACACGGGCGATGAATCCAAGGAGCAAAAATTCGTATGCTCCCCATGCGTGATACAGGGCGGCGTGGTCGACTACACGTACAATCCGTACGACCCTACGGACTGGTATGGTTATAAACTTTTTAAAAATCAAGATGAGGCCAGCACGTTCAAAATGCCCCGCAGTAACAGCTATTTCGCTGTGGACGTACATACGTGGGGTCTTAGCGTGCTGGCCACCGATTTGGTGCGCGAGTACAACTTGACGACGCCGTTCGAGTTGTGGCGTCAAGTTCGTAAGTACGGCGGTTACAAATATGTGCAAAATTATGATTTGTGCGATGAAACGATTTCGGGTGTGGGCTACACCCACCCCAACACGAACCCAAACGCGGATACGGATACAGACAGTGAGGTAGTCAGCGGTGAGTGGACGTTGGGCGCCGTGTTTGCGGTGCGCACGCTGCGCGCGCTTTACAGCTCAGACAACTGCTCTAAGTATTACACACGTGGGAATATTACACAATACGAGTACGCCATCTACAATCCCGTCGTGAACAAGCCGCAGACCCTTACAACAAAAAAGTGTAGTAAAGCATTTAGCGATGCGAAGACGTTCTGCAATTTTGCAGTGCTACAGCTCGAGAACGATGAGAGGAACATGCTGAACACTTTAAAAACTGAGTTGACGGTTAATATTCCTGATATGAGCGCTAACGGCTTATCTTACGCGCACCAGGTTGGACAGGAGACCACCGCTCTGCTTTACAACAATCAGGTGCATTACGAGATACCGTTCGGGTGGTACGCAGAGAGAAACCCCTCAATGGCGTCCACCGCTTGGATGATGTACGCCGATGAGGGGATCAACCCCATGCGCGTCGACGTGCGCGACGGAGGCGCGGGTATTCCCGAGGATGCCTAACGCGCTCGAATACGTATGGAATTTATTTTAGGCGCCTTACTTTGGTATTTTAAATTCGTTAGAACGTTTGCAAAGAATATTAGTTTGTCCATCGTCGTCGTCGTCATAAATGTCATCAAACGTCTGCGGGCTCTGCGGGCTTATTCAGCCATATAAATACACGTTACAAACTATACACGTGTACACACCTTTGTGCACAAGTCATGTCGGTGGCAATCACGGGTGACTTAAAATTACCTACGTTTAATGATATGCACGTGGATGCTGATATTACAGATGCTATCGTAAAATCGGGACTTGATGCCAAAGATTTAGAAAATTTGGGCGCAGTTAACAGGGAATTTCAAAGTTACGTACGCACTAGAATACGGGATCTTGATTTGACGACGTTAATGCCAACCCCATTTAAAAGCGCGATCCAACTGTTAAATTTTCTCAAGATTTTTTTCGATCGCCATGAGATCGTAATACAGAATCTTGAGCACAAACCGCTGTCACCAGAATCAGTGAAAGTCAAAATACAGCCTTTGCATACTATATTTGCTGAAAATAATGCGACATCCACCAATACTGATTACCAACTTCACTGTAAATTTTCTGATGATGTCCTTATTGTGACTCCAAATTTATTCGTGAAACTTACGAAAAATGTTCTTACAGAAAATGATCAACCTATCACCGATTTGGTAGATACCGTCGTGCCTGTCGAGTACATTTGTATTTTAGCAACCCCCATCTCTGATATTAAGCCTACGATGATTTTAGATCATTGGTCATTTGCGATTGAGGACGCTAAAAACAAAATACGTCACATAAAATTTAAAGATTTGCTTACGGGATTTCCTATTTTCAGTGACAGTGAAATGCCCCGCATGAAGGTGGAGAAAACCGAAGAAGTATGCAACGAATATATACATATATTAAAGGAACGCTTAGGATTCGCAGTCACCACAGAGGAACCTTTCGTATACCGACGTAGGGAACGTCCAAAGGCAAAACCAGCAGATTTATCTTCAGCTCGTTTGTCTTTACCTCCTTCGTATCAGTATTGAAACACAAACGGTAAGGAGAGTGGTGTATTGATGTGAATGTTGTATGCTTCGCTTATACACGTGAAACAGTCGAGCAAGCGTACAAAGGACAAAACGCGCAGCGTTAAATTATATATAAACGTTTTTTAGGGTTCAATGCATTGCGCATATCCTCGGGTGGCCGAAAGCATCGCTAGCGCCAAAATTCTAACACCCGGTGTGCATTTTTAGGGCAAAGCTGTAAACTGTGCCTCCTATTCGTCTCTGTCGGTGCAAACAAACCCAAGTTCCTCAATGATGGCAATCATGGCTCCCTCATCTTGCGGTGTTGGTTTCTCGAGACCACCGTAAATTTTACCTTAAGAAAACGCGCGCGCGCGTACATTTGTTAGGGGCTTTTGCCAGGTTCTTTTAAGTGTTGCCATACGGCGGTGTGCGATGTACCAACGAGCGCTTGGTCCATATAGTAGAGCGTGGTCGTAACGACCACACTTATGGCCACTGCGAACGCTAAGAGCAAATTTTGATGCGGTAAGTTCATCATAATCGCGTAGGTGCACGGCGCGCGTCCGACTGACCAGTCGACGATCGACATGCGAAAAAATACCCACAAACGGTTTTGTGTTCACGTGCACGGCTGGGTGTCGGTCAAAGGTCTCGAGAGTTCCCCACGATGAACACGTGGTGCCGCATGCGTGTACGCGTGTGCGCGTGCGTATGTATATATACGGATGCAAACTTTTTTCGTCACGGTCGCACGCCCGCGATTTCAGCCGCTCGGGCGCCGGTATGAGGCGGACGTTGCGTGCGTGATAAATAGCGCGCCGTGCGGCGTCGATCGTGCACGCGCGAACACCGAAAACCAACAATGGACGTGACATCCACGCACGGCAAACGCGCAGCTCGGTATTTGCACATCGTCTCCGCCCTCTCCATCGGGCGATGCGTAGCCAGAACGGACACGCCGTTGGAAACGTTTTTACTCCACGCCGACTGGCGCACCGTGCTACTGTGCGAGGCTCTGGCCCTGCATCGCGACGACGGCCGCGCGCCGACCATGGAACGCGTACGTCAGGAGCGCGCGCATTGGAATCGCAGGTACCTATCGAGAATGAGGGCGTCCTTCGATCGTCTGTACAATCGGCTGCGCCGCGATGGCCGAGGCCGTCTACCTCGATTTTGTCAATTCGGCGAACACGGTCAAGCGTGGCCGAACGCGAACGTGTGTTGCGAGCTTTACGGCGCCTGCGCGACAGCGACCACACTGCGCGAAGACGGGACCGATTGGGATGCGCGGATGTCGCTTGCGTTGGAGAGCGCGACGTCGAGCGACGACGGGGTCGCGTCGCTATTGAGCGGTGTTGCAAAAATGTCGCACCGCTGCGCAAATCGTGCGGACGGTAAATGCCCGTTGACGGCGGTGCTGATGAGGAACGACGCGTACAATCAAATACGGTTCGGACGGATCGGCTGGCGCACGATCACGTTGCCGGACACGCGAACCTGCGAGGACGCGACGTCGCGATGTCGGGTGGTGGTGTCTCACGAGCAGGTCGCGGTGCCGCAACGGGATGGCGAGCTAAAGCGGCTCGCCGTGGCCCTGCGAATGGACATGGCGGCGTTGCCCAAAGGGCTGCACGTCAACTTTGGATGCGGCTTAGAAAAGGAGCGCGTGCTAAATTCGACGATGCTGCAAGCGGTCACCGTTTGGCACGCGCTGCGCGAGAACGTGAACGCCAAACAGCTCGCGGCCATGCGGTACATGTCCAAAAGGGTGGACGTCGAGGACGGCGACGCGCGTGTGCGATTCGTCTTGGGTAATCTGCGGTTGCGCGCGTGCGATGGTAGAACGCTGCTCGCGCTCTCGCAGGGCGGCGCCACGGTACATTTGGAGCTGGATTCGTGCAACAACGCGGCCAAACGCGACCTGCCCGGCCTACCGGTGGATTTAACCGTGCGCATTTACGACAGCGCCACCGACAGCACGCTGCGAGTGGATCTGTGCTACCGCGAGCTTATTTGCGCGGCGTGCGAGCGCGAATGCGAGGCAGCGGCGGCGTCGCGTGTGCGCGACCACCTTTGTTCGGAGCTGCTACCGGCGTTGCGACGAACGCGGACGCGCGGCGTGATGCGCTGGTGCACACCCAGCCGCAGTAAGAATCGCGTCCGAATAACCACGGATGGCGTCGACGAGATGAAAGCGCTGGCCGCCGATTTGACACAGGACGTGCGTACGCACGTCCGCGCAAGAACGTTCGCACAATTGTTTTCAGTTAACGAGATGCAAATTAGGATTGAGTTGTAACAAAGGCGACGGTATTTTTAAAAAGGGCCCGTGGGCAATCGTCGTGACGCGTGAATGTATATATATATATGTGTGTGTGTATACATGTATAGCCACGTAAGTAACGAAAAGAGGATCGAGTACGCAAGGTATGAGCGTGCAGCGCATGCTGGGATTGCCGGCGTCGCCGTTCGATGCGCAACCTACGCAGCCGCGCGATGACCCCTGTTCCGCGACAAAACGTGTTGCGATGGATGAATGCACGCCCGTGTGCGTGCATGCCGATCAGCTCAGCCCCTCACAGGTATGGCGCGACAAGCTTGGTCTGCACGACGACACGGTGGTGCTGTACATTTGTTTCTACCGGCGCCGCGTGACCGGCGAGGGCGTGGATCACGGCGCGGAGTGGCGCAATCTGTTCAAAGACACGGCGTGTCGCGTGGGGCAAGCTTCGGGCAACCGATACGTGCACATGGACGCAACCACGAATCGGTATCCCGGATCGGACATGATGCAGGCGATGCGCCGTCTCTTTACGGAGCGTGGTGTAAAACCGCCTAGTTATCATTGCGTTCTGCGAGTCGCTTGCCCGAAGGGTGACCGGCACGCACGGACGTTGGAGTGCGTCAACATGTCGACGGACCGTCGCGCGAACCAGGCTGCTATGACACGAGTGCTCTCCGTCGGGAGCGTATAGCCGGATTGGTATAAATACACGGACGCGCACGCACGTAAGATCGCAGCATGGCCGCTCCCTACGCGATAGCTCCCATATTTCCTGGCACGACGGTGGGGCCACCGGCGCCGTCGAACGCACTCCAAAATCAGTTCGCCGGCACGCCGTTCGCGGGGTACGATGCCGCACCCAACTTGCCGAACACGTTTCAATACCCCGAAAACATGCAACCGTCTGTGTATGCGCGGGACGCGCAGATGGGTATGTTTTGGGCCCAGGAAACTTTACCACACCTGTACCTGCACAAAATCCCTCGAAACCCCCCTAAAACTATCCAGATCGCCAAACGCTTGCACGCAGACGTGGAGCAAAACGTACGCGGAACCACCAACAGCAACACGCCCAACTGGCCGCTGTTCGCACTGCGCGCAACCTCCCAGACGGCGTCCAACGCGGTTACGCAGTGTAAGCAGATGCAACGGGACCTGATGCGTTACAAGGACGTGACAGGCGTGTTTTGCACGTGGCAGACGCTGGTTGAGGAGTTGTACGAACAGACGGGTACACGTACACAGGACGACGCCGACGATGCCCAGCAGGTTAAATTTGTAGGAGTCCTAAAAAACATACCCACCGGAGGCGTGGGCAGCGATTGCATAGCAATGAACCTGATTGTCGGTGGCAGAGTTAGCCTGCCTAACTACTGGGGCAGTGAAGTGGTGGAAGGCGTGGGATTGTATTTCTTGCTGGTCAAAAAAAGCACCGACAGCTCAAGTCGGCACTTCATACCGTACTGCGATGCGGATACGAACGTCACACCGCAGGTCGGCGAAACACTGTCGATCGAAGAACGCTGGCAATCGGGAGGAAACGGCAAAAGCCAAAACAAACTAGCTTACACCCACGAAATCCTCGAGACGCATAGAGTGGGTGTTGCACTAGACGTTGGAAGCAGCGATGTGGGCCATCAACCACCTTACAAGTTGGTACCCCAAACGAGCTCGACAGGGGAATACGCTTACGACTTTTCGCACTACATGCTGAATCTGCTCACCAAGAACAAGAACTGTATAAATCGCTTAGGTAAAATGGAGGTTTACTTGGGTGTTTAGGGCGCAAACCCGCAGCGTTTGCTAGTGTATAATCTATACCAGCTAAACATGTTTATACGCAATGCTATAATTCCGCTGTCTATTAAGTTGTGGCAAATCGTATCGGGCGCTCGCTATGTTCAACCGACGACCCAAAAAGTTAGCTACGTCCTCCCTTTGTATGTGTGCGTCCATCAGCCTCACCACGTTGACGCTGCTTGCTGGCACCCAATTCGTTCTCGGCGTTCACCCCCGAGTATTGCCTTTTTCTAGGTATAGTCGGTAGTGGTGTAAGGAGCCGCCTCAACGTCTCCAATCGTGTTCGTGTAACTTCCTCCTCGTTGTCGTTTTCCGTGGTGAACACTTCCAGTTTCAGCAGCTTCGTGAGAAAGGACCACCAGGTACAGGGTGTGGTGGAATCCGGGTGTATTAATTTATGAGCTTGCAACATATCCTGGATGGTCCTCCATGAAACGCGCGTATTACCGCCAACAACACTTTGTAACGCGCGCACCAGTCTGGCTTGCTCGTCTTTCACCACAATCAAAGAAAAAGATGTTTTGCAAGTAACTGTTATTATGCTGTTGGGGTAGATGTCGTTGTGATCATCGCGACCCGCCCAAGATAACTGCGACTCCAAATGTTCGATTCTTTTTTCGGATCCGGCTTTCAACACGGTTAGTTCTTGCTTGGTTTGCTCTGCTTCAGTAGAGCACTGATGCAAATCGGCCTTAAACTTGTCTAATCCTTCCTGGGTTTGCCTTGCTTCAACAACGCTCCGAGACTGTACGGCTTTTAACTCAGCAGAGCACCGAGTCATTTCGGTCTGCAACACAGCTATTTCTTCCTTGGATTGCGCTGCTTCAGTAGAGCGCTCACACAAATCGGCCTTCAACTTGTCTATTCCTTGCTGGGTTTGCTTTGGTTCAACACCGCGCTGAGCCTTATAGGCATTTAACTCAGCAAAGCACCGAGCCAAATCGGCCTCCAAGCCATCTACTTGTTGCTGCATCGCTCGAGCGGCTTCTGGGTCCATCATTTCCAATAGGGCTTCTTCATCGTTTAACAAAGATGCTGTTGGCGAAAGCGGATGTTCTGTGTCTTGTAATATATCGTCAATACCAGGCTGCATTTTTGAGATGGCTTGTCTCACTCTGTTTTGATATCCAAAGCTCCAGCAGCAACCCTTTATGCAAACGTAAAATTGGCGGCGACGTCTGTTATCCTTTTTCCGGGCACACGTGTACCAATAATGAACGAACAGCGGATGCACGGATCGAAGAATATAGCGTGGGCGAAAATGTACTGGTGCTGCCGTGAAGTGAATAGCGTCCAGCGGAGCTGTCACCCAAAAAGGTAACGGTTTAACAGGTATCGATAGCAACCGAGCATACGTGGACCAATACGGATGTTGGAAGTGTGGATCGATTCTGAAGGAGTATCTGCATCTTGTATGTGCGGGTCGGGTTCAGACGTATACTAACCGATTCCGGGCCAGAGTCAAGCCGGGAGAATTAATTTAGTACTACGCCCGACGGGCGAAATTTTATTTCATATGTTTTACACTAACCGATGTCGTTGATCATTAAATTGTATATTATATATATAACCGCCAGATAGAATTAGAAAGCAATCCTGCGATTCAGCTACTTCAGAAGTCTCCAAGGATATATAAGCGAATCTGGGTTTGTGGGTAAATAATGTATAAATATATAATCAGAAATATCTCAGATATTAAATGTCGGTTACTTTTTTGGGACGGATGTGTTAAACGTGATTACGGCAGAATCTATGACACCCACTGCCCCCAAAAAATAAGTAAGCAGCGTTTGCGGTATTGGTTGAAGATGTCGACGATTTACCGTGTAGGTTCATAACTCCGATGGATATAAGTAAACAACGTTACTTATAACGTTGTAATAACGTTTCCCGCCCTAAACGGGGGCGTACAAACCGATCAGGCCACCTTTACATGTTTGCTCACCGACGCCCCGACGCCCCGCTTCACAAACTCGGCACCACGCTTCGTAGCCAAGGCAGCACATGAGTGACATTGCTGTACACGCCCGGCACCACGCTATGCTCGTACGCGCATTTGAACCCCCAGCTGACGAGTCCCAAAACGTGAGGTCGCCCGGTCATCGCGTCCACCGCGAACAGCGCACCGCCGGAGTCGCCCTGGCAGTTGTCGACGATCACGTCCCCATCGCGTCGATACGCGCAAAAATTGTATTCTCCGAAAGCGACGTTCGCCATGCTATGCTCAACGCCGGATTCGTCTTTGATATGTTTATAATTGTGGACGCATTCCTCGCGGTCGTAGATGCGCGTGTGCATGATAAGCAACTCGTCGGACACCGCGCCGTTAAACGTGGTGTGGCCCCATCCCGCGACGGACACGGTGCTACCGATCGCGCCCATGTTCGGGTCGTGCCGACGCGGGTCGTACACCACGATGGGTTCGTACGAGCTATCCGCGACGAGCTCGACCAGCGCCACGTCGTACGCAAAAGTCAAGGGGTCGTACAGGGGATGCAGTATCACCGACGCGATCGCGACGGTCTCCACGCAGGTCTCCTCATCGCTGGATAGGTGATGCCGTCCTATGTCCGCGTGATGGATGTTGACGAAGCAGTTCACCTCGCCCGGCCAGTCGGCGTGCACGCCGTGCACGCAGTGCGCGCTCGTCAGCAACCAGCGAGCCGCGACGAGCGTGCCGCCGCAGACGTGCGCGTCCATGCCACTCGCGCCCACGTCGTACGCAACCTGCAGGGATACCATGAATTGGTATTTGCGCGGCGGCGTCACCACGTCGCCTTCGACGACGCGAGTGGACGCGATCCGCGCTCGAGGCGCGTCGCGCGGTTCGGCGTGGGCCTGGCACGCGGCACGCTCGGATCGACCGAGCTGCTTCTCGGCGTACCCGGTTGCCGTCGCCAATCGGATTTCGCGCGCGCTTGGCCGACCGGGCACAAAATTTTGAAAGACCGCACCGCCGTCGAGATGCATTCCGTCTCGCGTCAGCGAGTAGTAGCCGTAATGCGGGTACGTCGCGGTCGTGAAGTCGTGCGCGGCGACGCTGGAGCTGACGTATCGACGAGCCATCGGTATGCAGAATCCGTATCCGTAGACGTCGCCAATGACGTAATACGTATCACCAGGCGTAAACGCGCGTATGTACAGTCCGTCGTCCCCCTGTATGTACCCACGGGCTAACTGGGTGTGATTGTCAGCCGCGCGCAGTGACCAACTCACGCGATTTCGCATCGCTGCCAAGTCGACGTTGCGCCAAGCGGGGTGCGCCTTCAGCGCGTAGGCGGGATCACGATCGGGGCGCAGCACGAGCTCCAACCCTCTGCCGGGCGGTTTGAAGACCATCCCACCGGCAATTTGCCGGGTGTGTCCGATTATGATAAGCACCGTCGGACCGGTGGACAGCACGGTGACCATGGCGCGTCCGCACGACAGCTGATGGACGGTAGCGTGATCCTCGGGGTACTGCGCGAGATGCGCCGCTAGAATCTCGCCGTATCGCGTCACGAAGCCGTCCAAACTCCGCGCGGTATCAAAATAAACGGCGTCGGCGGTGATGTTCGCACTCGGGCCGTCCTTGGCGCTCCGAAGGAGCCCGTCGGTGCGTTCGAGACGACGCCTTTGATCCTTAGCGCAGACGACGGTGTCCGGCGTCGACACGGCTATCGGCGACTGCGTATGAGTTACGTCGGCGTGCTGTTTCGAAGACGCGCCGGACGAAGCATTTCGCAGCGTCACGCTCGCTGACGATGCGCGGGTGGTGTGCTCGTCGTCGTCGTCGTAATACGCGTAGGTCGCCACGCCAAGGCCGGTACCGGCCACGATAAAAAAACACAGCAGGCAGGCGCACAGAGTTGCTCGCGCCGAGTCGTCGCGCCCGGACGTCGATGCGCTCATTTACGTTATCGCGTGCGCGCGTCGAGGCATTCACGGCGCTCCTTCGGATGCGAGATCGCGCGCTCGTACACGTTCGTGCATTTTTTGAGATGCGCGTATACACGCACGCACGCGTCTATATATATACACACGCACGCGGTCGCTACGACATCCCTTCACGGACCTCTCACGCACGACTCCGCGAAATACCTGGTGCAAACATCGCTCGGTGCGCCGTATAGATATGCGTGAATCGTGTTGGTTGTACCGGTCTAACCTGCGGCGTCTTTGCGTCGTGCGCGATCACTGAGCTCATCTTCCAATGCGCCGCGCGTGGATGCTGCTGATCGTGGCGGCCATTACGGTCGTGCTCGCCGAGGGCCAGTTCAGCGGGCAAACCACCCAAGCGCAAATCAGTCAACCGGCGTTCATCTGCGGCACGCCGCGTATCGCCGACGTGCGTGTCACCGCGGATCAGCAACTGGACATCGAAGTGTACGCGCCGCCCCCACCCCCCGACAGCATCGACCGGTACGTGTTCGAACTGTTGTTCGGAGATCAAACGATCGCTGCCGGCAAGCGTGGGGGGACCTCAGCATGGCAGTCGTTGGATCTGCTGTTCGATCCTACCGGTACGCGAGCTTACAGCGCCAGCAGTTGCGACGCGGCGTTCGAGCAGCGTGCCCTGACGCAGGGGCGCGCGTACTCCACGTACGCGGACCCGGACACCTCACTGCCGCTGCCGGCGTTGGACGCCACGTGCAATTCCTCGTCGATCATCTCTTGGACGACGGCCGCCCCCACAGGGCGCGCGCTGGGCGGGCGCACGTTGAGCCCGGAGTGCACTCTGAACGGCATGTCGTGGCGCCTTATGGTCGACCTGGACGCGTACCTGCGGAATCAGGTGGCTATGGGCGCGCGAAAGGAGTACACCGAAAACGGCGTGGTGTACGATTTTCCGATGACCATCACCGAGGAGTTGATTAAAAAAGTGAACGGGCGATCCATGGTCCGAACCATGGAGCAGCATCTGCGCGTGGTTTCGGAAAACAATGTCGTCGTGGCTCTGGCGATCAAGGATGAGTCCGTGGACAGCTTCAACACCTTCTCCGTGACGGATCAGGTCACCGAGCGCGTCTTGACCGGCTCGTCCACGCACACGTTCAAAACCACGTACAATATCACGTCGTACGTGCTAGGACCGACAGCCCTCAGGCGCCGCGATCTGCTCGCCGTGGCACCAACCGCGCTGGTGCTCGACCAGTCGCCAAGATATCGCACGGCCAGGCTTTCGTTCGACGACGAAGGATTGCCCGATCAAGCGTACCATTATATCACCATGACGCCCGATTCGATCGGCGCTTACGACGCGTTGGAGGATGCCACATGCAATCACGTTTACGGTTCAAACGGGTTCACAGACGCCCGCGCGATCGACGCGAGCGTCGTACCCGGCGATTTCGACACCGCGCTCACCGGTACCTTCTACGCGCAATCGGCGATAATGGTTTGCATTTATAACGTCGGGTTCATGAAGGCCGGCGTCCTGACGCCGGTGGCTACGGACGTGGCCGCGGACTTCGAGATGAGCCTTCGGTACGACTACAGACTGCTCGAAACTGACGGCAGCATCGTGTCCGACCCGCTGAAACAACCTTACCTGCAACACGCTGTGCGGGCCTCGATCCAGGCGCTTTCGGTCGTGGAGCTTGAGGTGCCCCTCGAGATGACCATGCACACTTTGACATCGGACATCATCAGCGCGCAGCTAGTGGATTACGAACGCTGGCAGCCCGCGTACGTGATGGACGCGTTGCGCAACGTGGGCAAACCGGACGGACCCCAGATGATACGCGCGACCCGCGAAAACACGCCCGTCGCCACCTACATCACAATGCGCGACGCGTCCGACCGAGAGGCGTACGATATGGAGGTGCTGTTTTCTGCCGTCATGGCACGCGCGGCCAGCAAACAATACCTCGAGTACACGCGCGCGGACAGCTCCAGCGAGTTTGACGTGAACGCCGACGATAAAATACAGGATATCTGCCAGTTACGCCAGGCGGCCGACGCGGGATCCTTGCTGGGTTTTGCCGTGATGCATTACGATCGGGGATTGGCAAACGAGGTCGGTCTGGATCCGACGCTGCAGGCGTACATCGAAGGTCAAAGGTCCGCAACCGCATCGCTCCGCAGCACTCCGACCACTTTCAGGGTCAACGACGAGTTGGAACGCGACGGGCCCTTGTTGATGAACCACAATCTTCAATCAGCGTCCGGTCCAAAAAACGCTTTCGTACAACCCCTGTTGCCGAACTTCGGTCTCGGGCCCAACGTCGCTCGCGACGAGTATCGCATCTCGGTGTGCGCGGTGACCATGCTGCGTCCGGTCGCCGGCGCGATGCTACGCCGCCGCAGGCTCTTGCAGACGACGCGCGACGCGCGCGCCAAGCGAGGGGTCGGAGACGAACAGCTTTTTTTCACGTTGCTGCCACGGGACCTTAATTACCAAGTCTCCGTCGGCGGTGACGCCGATGTGCTTTCCGTTAACCAAGAAAGGGTGCCGGAGGCGTTGGAAAGAGACGCGGACTCTAGCACGACGACACCCAGCCCATCGCCACCGCCAAAGGACGACGCAAAAGTAAATGTGGAAATCACTGAGGACGACGACGACGACAATACCAATCAAAGGAGCTATATCATAATCGGTGTGACCTGCGGGGCGTTCGTGATCTTCCTTATAATTTTTATTTATATATACGTGAAACGAATAAAAAACGCCAATAAACCAGCGCCTGCTGTGGATTTAGAGACGTTATCACAAACCAAGATGCCTGGTCCGTCGTCGATGCATCGTAAGAAATGCATGTCTGCGTATCAGAAACTTGTTATTTAAATGTTTTATAGCTATTTGGAATACAAACAATAATCCAGCACATCTATATACAACGTTGTACACTTATTTGGATGGCTACGTGCGTATACGTAATATCGCGTCGTTTGTGTATTTGCTCGAAGGTTGAACGCGAAATGCTGTGTAAACAACGTTTTGTTATAGTGTAACGTAAAATGTGAGATGCTCGCCACCTGCTGACCCCAAGGCACCGAAAAATGTTCGGGTGTTGATTCGAGGTGTGAAGCGATAATGTGACTGCGAACGGTGATGGCTACCGACTGGTGCAAGGCATGGCCCGCAAGCAACCAAACACCGCAAAGTTCAACAAAAAAGTACTGCGTATCCCTCGTGGCAAACTACATGGCGTGCTCCGAGGTGAATGTCCCTAGGGTGCCCTGTATCGTAAACCCAAAAAAACCCTAAAATATGGTGGCGCAACGCAAAACTTTGCGTCATGGTATGCCGAACATTTGTATTTGTGTCGCTTGAACAATATATTCATACGCTTTGAGTGCGTGGTCACTGTTTTTTGAATTATAAGTTCACTTCGGGTGGCAAACAACAGCAAACA